>JMFS01023487.1:0-13809 GCA_000699545.1 Podiceps cristatus | reverse complement strand
GTTCTGCCGCTTCCAGGAAAGGGTCCTCTGGGGTGATCCTCGGCTCCGGAGCCCTTCTCCTCGGTGGCTTCGCCAAAAACAACATATAAGAACATATAAGAATCAGAACAACATATAAAAACAAAGAGTATAGTCAGGACCCTGAATTTTAGAACATATAAGAATCATAACAACATATAAGAATTCAGGTATTGCCTTCAAAATTAACTCACTTCTTTCATTATCAGGTTCATTAAAAGCCCTCCAAAACAAGTCTCCCTGCCATCTCTCCACTGGGTTTCATAAGTCATCAATTTACCACTGTTTCAACATCTAGTTCTCCATTTGAGTTTTCAATGGTTTTTATTTCTTCCTAAGGCATCTTACCTTCTGGGATATAGTTCCTTTTATGTTTCTGACAACCCTTTCTTTGCAAGTACACTACTTTTTTCCTGAAGTTTTCATTTTGCAGAGTTGCATCTTGTGAAATGTGGATAGAAATACATAGCAAGATAACTGAATTTCTTTCAAACTGCCCCTAAATGAATACATGGGGGTTTGTTGGTTGTTGGGGTTTTTTTGTTTGGTTTGGTTTGGTTTGGGCTTTTTTAGACATTCTCAATGACTTTCCTTAATCACTTGTTTCCTTATTCCATGGGGTGACTGCTCCTCAGACCTGACATACAAAAAATGTCACTGTCCTGAATACTCTGGGATACAGGTACAATGTTACTTTCACCAAATAGAGATGCTTCTGCAAAAATCTTACAAATGGAAGCACTTCACAGTATTATTAGTTACCATACATTCCTACCTACCATTGATTGTTTGAAGTCTTAAAAACATTATTTTCTAAAAAAAAAAAAAAAAAAAAAAAAGAGAAGCAGCAAATTAGTGGGGAAAAAACCCAACCCACAGATGTCTCCTGTGTCCTGATTATTTTGTACCTTTTAGCACCTTTGTGTGAATTTCTTAGAAATCTATTAAAATATAGTTAGATCTCTCCCTTCAAAAATTTAGTTATTCTACTGAAATTTCTTTGGCATATGAATAACATAGATTTTGTCTTGTGTCTCACATGTGAAAGGCTAATAATTCTTTTAGATGTGTTGTAATAAACTGTTTTTTTTTTTTTTTCTTTTCCATCTGGAAGGCACATAATAAATTCTTCCAGAGGTTAAAAAGCCCTTGAAAGTAAAGCAGAAGGAGAACACAGAACATTGAGGCAGTGAAGATCTCAATGGGATATAGAACACTACAGTATGCAAATTCATATGCTTGATTTAAATAAGACATTAGCATATTAGCTTGGCATGAATGTATAAATCAAAGAAAACTGACCCTTAACTTTATCTATTATCCTTGAATACTACAGGAAGAAAACATGCCCTCGCAATTCCCTTTCTCAATCCCCACTCATGCTTTACAAAAAGACAGAATTTCATAAAGCTGTTAAATGTAAGACCACCAATTCAGAACTCAGCTACCTGGGGATAAGCTGTGTCAAATTTGGGAATTAAGCTCATTAAGTTGCTTATAAAACCCCTTTTCTCCTCTAGTAGGATGATGGTGATGAATGATTGTGTCTGAGGAACTGCAGGTATCTTTGATGGACAGCCTGCTTCAAATAAGTTGAAGTTCCCACTTTCTTTCCTTCCCCTCCTGCCTACTAGGGAGAGTGGTATTACAAAGAAAGTGCCCTCTCCTACTGTTTTATCCCCTTGTACAAACTCTTAGAAAGTGTGTTTTGGTTTGTGGTTTTTTTTTTTCCCTTTTATTTTTAAGTAAGATTCAGGTTAAGAAAGATTTTTCAGCATCCTCAAGCTGAGAGCAACAATGTATATGAAAACATAAAAAAGAGGATGTTAAAAAAAGACCAAGTTTCATTTTGGTCTTTTGAGAAAGTAATTGTACTTTAACCACAAGTCAGAAAAAATCCTATTCTCCATACATAACCCATGAAGTTAAATATCTATTGGTAATTTTAACATCACTAAATGAATGTGAATATACACTTTGTCCTTGAATGTTATTTGTTTGTCAAGGTACCTGCTATGTTTGTACAATATATTTATTTGGACAGGAAAATCTACTTTACTATCAAAGTCATACCATGCTTGAATGAGGTGAAATTTCCAATATGTTTTCTGCAATAAAAATGCTCTTTACAGAGGAAGTTTCACTTTATGAAATTTTTTAAGACAAAAATGTGGAAACCCAAAATTATCTTGGCTTTTTTCCAGTGCTGCAAATTCACAATACGAAGGCCTGTTGGTGATGTATCATAACAAATTATGAAACAAATTCACACAACATGATGCTAATAATGAATTTTGAAAAATAAAAGGTGAAAATAAAAGCATCTTTTTTGGAATCCAATTTAAAATGATACCAATGAATGAAGGCAGATGGGACAGTGAAATATTTGCAGATTCCAGCTACCATCTGTCCATAATTTATTATCCATCTGATTGCAGGTTATTATTGTTTTTCTGCTATCATTAAACACTTGTTATTTATCTTGTTACACCACTTCTGCATTTAACATTGAGACCTTCACAGATTTGAGTGCTGTTATCTCCAGTGACCTATAATTTATGTAAGTCCTTTTGGTGTCCTTACTTCTGTTCACCAGACATCTAAAAGTGAATATTGCTCTCAGCTTAGATTGCTGATTAATTAATTTCTACCTTCTTTGTCCCTGCATTGCAGCCTTGGGTTACAAGTTTAAAGTAATAATTCACTATTGCATACAGTTTGTCAAGTTAAATTCTGCAAACTTCTGATGGAGTCCAATTTCCATGCTACATTTAATAGCTGGTCCCTTAGAAATTAATCCATTTCTATCTCTGATTTATTTTTTATTCTGCTGCTTAGTGACAAAAATGGATTTTTTTCCCCTGATCTGCTGTGATCTGGCTGCCTTTCCTGCAGTATTCCATGTAAATGACGTGATTCCATCTGCTACTTTTTTCTCCCTTGTGTAGTTTTAGCTCTGAAGATTACAACGCAAGTTGGAATGTCACAGCTGCAGGTGGCAGAACTACATACAGCTCTAAATAGAGACTGGTAGCAATGGTAAAGTTTGAGTACAAATCTAAACATTTCCAACACTTGTGCAGATACGAAATTCCTCATCCAGCTCCTAGACATAGGCCTTCCACAAATCACTCAAAAGCCAGCTACCTTCTATTATATTTACCATTAGCCCAGTAAGGTTTACTTCCATGTTGCTGAATCCATGCATCTGAGTTCAAAGTAACCTGCTACATTCTCTTTACCATTGCATGTTCACCAAAGGTGACCCACCCGTCCTCCAGAAATGAGCCTCTTTCTCTCAGCAGAAGGCTTCTTACTATTTCCATGTCTAATGAGGACCATAGCAAACTTTAAAGTTACAGAAACTGTGGGAAATATTTTAACCTTTTTCAAATTTATTTCCATTCTGAATTGAGACAGATTATCAAGATACCTATTTCTCTAAGAGAATAAAGTATTCAAAAATATTAATTTATAAACTTTGAAATATTTCACTTACACTTTTTAAATGAACTCAGAAAACCATTACAGCTTTGATTTAATACTGAGTTGCACGCTCTCAGGTTTCCACAGTCTCAAAAAATTATCTCATAGGGTGGTTCAAACCTCATTTCCCATAGTTTACCACAATTATTTCAATAAAGATGACACTACACTATAGCAGACTTCTTTGTAGCCTCCAAGTCTTATTTCCCCACTTTCAATTCTAACAGATTTATTGGTCCATTTTATAAACTTGGACTTTTGTCTTAGAGCACAGACACCTTCCCTCAAGCTTTTCACTCTCTCCCTCTAATTCTCATTTCCATACATAACTGCCAATCCTGACTTTCCTATCCCCCTGGCCAACAAGGTCAACTATCTCATTCTGCACTCCTTTTTAAAATGGGAGAGATTTTCCCTTTTTTTCCAGTTGCTGGGGACTTTGCCTGACTGACACAACTTTAGAAATATGATTGAGAGTGGCTCGGCAATTACATCAGCCAATTCCCTCAGGGTCCTGGGATGCAGCTTGTCAGGTCCCATAGACATATATGTTCAGGTTTCTCAGGTGGTCTCAGATCAGATCTTCTCCTACTGTAGGAGAGACTTCATTCCTCCAGCTTCGAGGGTTCAGAGGCTTGAGAGATGCACAAAGAGCAATTGCCAGTGGTAACTGAAGCAAAAGGATTGTTATGTACCTCAAAATTCTCCATGTTGATTGTTACTGGTTCTCCTATCTTATTTAGCAGGGGCTGTACATTTTCTTTAATCTTCCTTTACTGGCCAACATACCTGTAAAAGCCCTTCTTATCATTCTTCTCTCCATTACCAAATTCAGCTCCAGCTGTTCCTTAGCTTTCCTGATCTCATCCCTACACATCCAGACAGTGTCCCTACATTCTTCCCAGGTACACATCCCTGGTTGCACTTCCTGTGCAGTTCCTTCTTACACTTTAGTTTGACTACGAGGTCCTTTGTAAGCCATGCTGGTCTCCTTCCTTCCTCACCTGATTTCTTACATGTGAGAATCAAGAGCTCTTGCACTCTAAGAAAAATATCCTTAAAGAGCTACAAGCTCTGTTCAGAAACCTTGTCTCTGAGGGCAGTTTTCCAGGGTATCCCATCCACTAATTACCTAAACAACTGTAATTTTGTTCTTCTAAATTTCAGCATCCTGACTCTACTTTTCACCTGGCCCATATCCCTCAAGATTGTCATGGACTTCTGAAAATTTACAGATACAGTGACAGCATGAATATATCTGCATGAGTTGTGCTGGTGTTTTTGACATGTCAAATGTACTCTAAGGGTTTTAATCTCTGCTGGGAGGAAATCACTACTAATACCAACAGTGGACTGTGATGCAAGGGACCAACACACAAAGATGAGGAATGAGATTATGGACAGATTCCAGGTGGGAAGTCACTTACAATATGATACAAAAACTAATCAAAGCAACCCAGTGAGATACTCTGTCATGTAGAAATCTTTGATTTTATCTCGTTTTATTCCTCCTGTATTAATTTCTGCTTCCTCAATTTAACCCGGTCTTTGTGCTTTATATTTCTATTAAAATATTTGGTGTTTTTACAACATCCATCCTTTGGGATGTACAAGAATGGCCACCACTGGAGATGTTCAAGACTCAACTAGAGATGTCTTTGAATGGCTTGATCTATGTCGGCTTACTTTGAGCAGTGAGTTATACAAGAGCACCTCTGAAGGGCCCTTTGAACTTAAATTACTATATGATTCCATAAATTCAAAACCATCTGCCATGGCAGAATGTGTCAGCATGAACTGTAGCACAGGTACTGTAGCTCCATGTCAGGAAACAATCACCTGCTTTGAAACGTACAGATATGTAATTACATCACTACCTCCATGCAACAATCACCATGCTAAATCACAATGATTTACAAGACTGCAAGTTAAATGTTCTAATTTAAGAAGTCAGTAACTGTGTAAAACCAAATACTATTTGGTCTGATGATATAAATTTAAATTAGGTAATTTTTGCTATGCATTATGCCTCTAATTTAAATCCCTTTCTGTCATGCTATTTTTGGGTTACGTTTTACAACCTTCATTCAGGTTGATTCAACATTAATTCAGAGGCATAGTTCCATTCTACTCATCCATGAAGCTTCCTTGATTTGAAGGATCTGCTCAACTAGTAAAGAATTTGACAGCAAAAGTGTTACACATTCTAGTCCTTAGGCAAAGCTGTTTCGGTTTAGATTTTCCTATATTGACACTTTAACTGATGGTGTGGTTCAATTTTACACTAGTCTGTGCAGTTGGGTAATACTTTATATTAATAACAATTATAGTAATACAGAATGGCGTGGCGTGCCTGGGGATCCATATTCTGCATTCTCTGGAAAACAAATTGTGGTCAGGATGGAGTCTCTCCTTAGAAAGCACTTGAGCAAATGGTGAAAAATGCTGTATTCTGGAATTAAATTCAAAGCAGGTGGACGAAGCAGCAGGAGGCCATATTGAGGAGAAATGGGCAGCTTCAGTCTCTCTCATTGCGTATTCATCAACTCCACCTGTTTATGTAATGACAAACAGCCAGACATTAATAACTGAATGGAAAGAATGATTTCCCATTGAAATAGAAATGTTATTCTGAAGCTGTATATGAAATTTCCAATTGTTACTGGTAATGATCTGTCATATACCTATAAATTTTTTTTTTTTTTTTTTTTTTAAGTAGAATAAGCGTGACTGCATTATTAAGGTAAATAGTAAGGTATGGAAACAGTACTCTGCTGCAGTCTAGTTATGGACCCTGTTCCTTTTTACTCTTGGCCACATCTCTCCCTTCTGTTTGCCAGTGGCAACCCGTGCTGAAAGTTAGTAGGGGTGATGATTTTTAACTTGTTACCACCAGTGAGCTGATTGCCTTTCAAGCCTTCCCTAATCTGCACATTCACTGCAGGAGTTGTATTCTGCCTGGCAGAAACTTTTAGAGGAGCTGAAGCACTGGTGATGGTATCTCAGATCAGATTTAACTGTGTGCTATTTACATTTGGAGTTAGATTTTATCAGTCTGCTGGTTCAGTTAGTCAACCCAACCAGCAGACATGGATTAGTACTCTGTATATGTGTCAATTTATCCACAAAGCACAGTCATCTTGTTTATCATCTGGTAGATGTTTTTTTCCATTATTCACCTGAGACATCTGCTTTGCCACTTAACCATCCAGTCATTTTGTATTAGTTTTTAAGCAACAGACTGTATTTTCAACTTCAGTTAATCCAGGTTGTTTGCTCAGAGACTTTTCTAGTCACAGATCCTAGAGTTCTCTTGGAGGTTTATCCTACAGCTAATTAAGAAGCTGTTTTTATGATTCACTTTACGAGGGCTGAGACACAAACAGCTCTGCAGCAAAGCAAACTTTCTGCAGGAAAGTGGGGACAAATTCCACTCTCTCAGCTGAAAGAATGACTGATTTGCTAGTAACTTAGTCTGAAAGAGAAATAAAATGGGTTTAATTCTCTCAGAGCCTAGAATAGTATTTGTATTTGGTTTGAAACGTGTTACTAATCACCCTAAATTTCAAAACTTATAACCTATAAAGGCTGAGAGACTTCAGAGTGTAGTAAGGCATCAAACAACAATCTCAGAGTCACTTCTAATCCCAGCCTTACCTTGACCCCCTCCAAGTAAATTTTATCACCTAGCCCCTTGCCCCACAAATTAATTACTTGACTGAGGAGGTAAGATTAGTCTGTGCAATGTGACAGCTTCCTAGATATTTAAGGAGGTATTTAAATGCACACTGTCAGCAGTAGGAAGAGTTAATACTAGAAGAAGGAAAACATGTTAATCCTGCCTCCACAAGTAGGCAGATGCACTCTAGAACAGGTGAGGCTCTTATGGTAATTGGTTGTTCTCTAAAGGAAGAAAACACCAGTGTTTTCTTAAGTGACACAAAAGTTCCAGAGGAGTCCTTAAATCAAGAATATTTATTTTTCATTTACAGAAAGTATATTAATTATCCAGGTAAAAATCATTACTGAGTACTGGGGATAAGCATTCGTTTTGATATAAAATTCTCCAATACCTTCTTTCTAGTTAGGGCCAGTGCTCTGACCCTTTCACAGGAGCTGTATATAAAGTCAGTAGGAATTTTGTCTGCACTATATAACTAAGATCAAGACTTAAATATATCCTGCTCTTGAAGAATAGTATCTAAAATTAGACATTGGTTTGTTTTTACGAGTCAGGAAATTAATTATTGTATCATCATGTGCTGCCACCAATCATTATTTAGTTGAAGTTTTTCTTTTTTCCTTTTCATTTTTTTTTTTTTTCCTGGACCCTACTTCTGTTTCTTAGAACAATATTAAATATCGCAGTAACATAGCACCTTTTTCAGTGAGAATGCCAAAGTGGTGTACAAACCTTGCATACAACATGTATAATCAAATTAACATAGCCACTTTTTGAAAGTGGGGAAAGATTTAGGAGTCATACCACATTCCTAATAACATTTGACATGTGAAATTAAGAAGAATACCCTATCCAATGGGAAGAACAGGAAAATTTACAGGAGCCAACTGTGCTGCAAGAGAGTAGAATTCTTTTATTTTATGAAAAATGATGAGAGATTTCTGATTAATTCTAATGATCAGATTTGGTTTAATTTTATTTCAAAAAGAAAATAGCCTTTAGAAAATATTTCTCCAGGTATTGTGTTTTGGACTTCTAGATATGGGAAGAAAAAGTGCCAGACCTCCTAAATCTCAAGGTGACTCTTTGTTCCAAGTTCTGCTCAACGCTCTTCAGCCTAAAACAGGAGTGATATCTCTATTTCCACTTGCACATGTAGCATGGTCTCAACATATTTGTATTTCCTTGGATGTTTCTAAAAGTTCACATTCTGGCAAGAAATATGTAAATGTAAAAGCTACTCAGCAATTCTTCAGCTACACAACCAGTTTCTCTAATCTCATATAACTGCCCTTTCACAACAGGTGAAAAAAAATAGTAAAAGTAGAGCAAGGAAAATAAATCTGTGGGAGGCACATTTTATAAACACATTCAGTGTATTTTACTGACTCTTCCAGGAGTGTTCCCAATGCCATAGCCACTAACCCATCATCTGCCAGAACCTCACTCTGGTTTGCTTGGGACTACGTAACATTTGGCATCAAGACACTGAATTCTCCCCATGCAAATTAATTCCTTGCCAGTATTAGTAATTACCTGAGAAGTTTAAACCTTCTGACCTCACATTAGTGGCACACAGCTGTAAGAATATCTCTTTGTTAGCCACACAAACCAGGTGTATCTATTAAAACCACACATACCCTTGTAGCTTTGTCTGTGGTAAGTAAAGGACTTCTGGGGTTTGATGCATATATCTTTTAAAGATCATCTTTTAAAAACAATTTAAGAGATTGACAGACCAACTACCTTCTGTAATTTGCAAAGTATTAATATTACTTGTAAGAAGTCAGTTTTTCATATGCAAATATTTGTATTACTCAAACTAATCTACTACTTACTTCTTTGTTTAGAGAATGTTTCATTGCCTTTTCAAGGAGCTTATCTCAGGCTATCTTATATCACATCTTCTTCTTAGGTGGCACTGAAGCACTTCAGCTTTATGAAATTCTGTTTCCTTCCACTTCCAACAGTGACTGAAGATTTTTGTTTGGTTTGCTTTCGTGTTTTGCATTTTGCTTTCTATTTCTCAACAAGCAAATTTTCAGTTAATTCTTTATTTCAAAATCATCCCCACTCCCTATTTATGTTTTTCTTAAGGCTTTTTCTCTGGTGGTGACTAATTTTTTCACTAGGGCTCTTAAAAACATTCACCTAACTTGATTTGTACTTAGCAGTCTCACTTTGAACAGAGATATGTAAATCATTTCCCATTTGATTTTTTTCCATAGCTGTAAGAATGATTATTTTGTATTGTTAGTGTTGTAATGCATTGAAGTCCTGAGTCAACTTTAAATTGAAATACTTTAAACTCAGAGGGATATGGAAAAGGGGAAAAAATACCCCCCTTTCCCTTTTTTTTTTTTTTTTTTTTTTTTTTTTTAGCATATGTAGCAAACTGGATGTAAGGTCCAAGTCCAATATTTTTGTAAACAGCATAATGAGACTTTCTGTCCAAATGCAGTCATAATATTTTGTTCTTTTTATTTCTGGCTCAATAAAACTAATAATATATAAGTAATTTGGAAAAGCAAAAAAAAAAAAAAATAGTATATGCATTGAAAGAGCTTTTTAAAATCTTGGTTCTGTCATGAGTAACTACATTTTTCAAGGATGGCTGTTTTCAAAATGTATCCTTTGAAAAATAGTTTATATATTTTAATATTAAAAAGGAAGCATTTCTATTGGTTTCACACAGAATACAATGAAAAGTTTTAAGATTTACAAAATCTCATTTTTCAAAATCTGAACTTGTTTAAGTGACTTGTACCAAACCCAGTTCTTTAATGTTCTTCCTGACTGCAAATAACAGCAATTTTTGATGTAGGTTGATGGAGCAGTGAGCTAAAAACTGAAAATCACTAATATTATCTACACAGAAAATTTCAAACTTGTCCTTTTTCTTTTTGAACACAAAAAAGGAAGAGTTTATCATCAACATTGGTTTTCTTAGAGTGGCTATAAGTAATGTGAAGCAGAAAAAAAATGACAAAAATATACCCTCCATTGATCTATTGAAGTGTCTAGACAAGAAAACAGGTGGTCTTGCTCTGCTTGGCTGGCTTTGGGGCTCTTCTATAGCCCAAGCTGCCTACAGTGTATGGCCCAGCATGTGACACTCATATCCACAATTCACAGAGTAAATTCAGCCTTCATCTGAATGGTTAAAGTTATCGAGGCACCTTCAAGAGAGAATTAGAGATTGTTTTATTGCATCCACAAAAGAGACTGATGACAAAGGTTCATTAAAGACTTATTGGGAACAGGAGGTGCTAGCAGTCAAAGCCAGTCATCAAGATGCGCTAGCAGATAAGTGATATGGACAGTTGGCAAACCTGGCCCTGAGCACTTCCTTTAACCTGTGCGCATAGCATGAAAAACAGGGAATGGCTGATAAAAGTGATCTATTCAGGAGTTGCTAATAGAACATTTGTCTTCATACAGCTAGGGATTAGACAGAAAGACACAATTGCAACAGAATGTCAAAGACAAAACTGAAATAATTCAGAAATTGTTTCTACAGATGGCCAGAATATTCCTAGAGAAAACAGAAAGTGTAAGACAGAACTATAAGCAAATTTTCATAGAATCATAACATGTACTGAGTTGGAAGGGACCCACAAGGATCATCGAGTCCAAATCCTGTCCCTGCATAGGACATCCCCAAGATTCACATCAGGTGACTGAGGACCTTGTCTAATTGCTTCTTGAATATTGTCAGCCTTGGCATCGTGACTGCTTCCCTGGGGAGCCTGTTGCAGTGCTCCACCAACCGCCGGGTGAAGAAACTCTTCCTCATGTCCAACCTAAACTTCCCCTGGAGCATCTTCCTGCCATTCCTCCTGGTCCTGTCATTGGTTGCCAGAGAGAAGAGATCAGCGCCTGCTCCTCCTCTTCATCTTGTGAGGAAGCTGTAGACTGTGATGAGGTCTGCACTTGCTCTCTTCTTCTCCAGGCTCAAAGAAAGCAAGTGGCTGGAGCCGTTCCTCATACAGCTTCTGCTCTAAGCCCTTCACCACCTTCATAGCCCTCCTCTGGACACTCTCTGGTACATGTGCTTTTATATTTTTATCCTTTATATCCTTTTTATACTGTGGCACCCAAAACCACACACAGTGCCCCAAGGTGGGGCCACACCAGTGGGGAGTGGGGCAGGACAACCACCTCCCTCGACTGACTAGCGCTGCAGTGCTTGCTGCACCCAGGACACAGTGTAAGGACAGCAAATGTTTACTTTCTGCATGAACAAAGCAACCACTTTCCCACAGTGCTGGCGCATGGAGAGAAGACCCCTGTTTGGCTCAGTCTTCAGGGTAAGAGTGCAGCCAGCTCTGTCCTTGGGCCTACAGCCCTGTCCAGCTGAAGGGCCTTCCAGCCAAGGCTGCTGGACAGCAGGGCAGTGCCATTTCAGAGGACCTAGAAGGGGAAGCTTTCCGCACATAAGCTCCTTACATCATGCCACTGCATTATATCTAAAAACAGGATGATGATCTCTTTGAGAACCCTAAGATGGATCCCTGCAGAACCCCTCTAGTGACTGGTTGCCAGCCTGATGTAACCCCATTTACTATGAACCTTTGAGCCCGACCTTTCAGCCAATTGCTCACCCATTGCATTGTTTATCCAGCTGTATGCTGGACATTCTGTTCAGGAGGATACCGTGAGAGACAATATCGAAGGCTTTACTGAAATCCAGAAAGATTACATCGACTGTCTTCCCTAGTCAACTAGTTAGGTGACCTGGCCATAGAAGGAAATTAAGTTTGTTAAGCAGGACCATCCTCTTATGTACCTGTGCTGACTGGGACAATGACTGTGCTGTCTTTTAGGTGTTTTTCAATAACTCCCAGAATAATTTTCTCCACCTTCCCCCCCAGGCACTGAAGAGAGACTAACAGGCCTGTAGTTACTGGGGTCATTCCTGTCGTCCTTCTTGAAGATTGGGACAATATTTGCCAGCTTCCAGTCAACTGGTACCTCTCCAGATTCCCAAGAGCATTGAAAAATCATTCAGAGAATTTTCTCTATGACATCAGCCAGCTCTTTAAGTACCCTTGTGTGAATCCCATCAGGCCCCTTTGACTTATAGGGATCCAGATGGAGCAGCAAATCCCACATAATTTTGGGTTGGTTAGAAGTTTATCCTTCTCACAGTTGTGGTTCTCTAGCCCAGGGCTCTTGGGGTCCCAGAGCCCATCATCGGTGTTGAAGGCAGAGGCGAGGAAAATATTAAACACCTCTGCTTTGTCTATATCCCTGTTTGTGAGGTGTCCATACTCATCAATGGGCCAATGTTATTTCTGGCCTGCCTCTTGCTATTAACATACTTTAAAAATCCTTTTTAATTGTCCTTCACAGTACTGGCCAGCTTCAACTTTAATTGAGCTTTGGCCACAAGAATTTCTGCCCTACAGTGGCAAACAGCATCTCTGTAGTCCTCCCATGCTACCTGTCCTTACTCCCACTGGCCATACACCTTCCTTTTATGCCTGAGTTCCAGAAAAATGTCCCTGCTCAGCCAGGCTGGCTTTCTGCCTCGCCTGCTTGACTTCCAGCATTTTAGAATTGCCTTGTCCTGTGTTCTTAGGAGGTGGTACTGAAAAAGTGACCAGCACTGATGGATCCCAGTACCTTCAAAAGCTTTTTCCCAGGGGACCTCATTAAGCAGTTCCCTGAGCAACATGAAGTCTGCTTTCCTCATATCCAGAATTGAGGTCTTACTGTTGGTTTTTCTCCTATTACCATAGATTTTAAACTTCACTGCTTCATGATTGCTGTGGCCAAGGCAGCCACAATTACCACTTCACACAGGAGACCCTCTCTCTTAACAAGGAACGGATTGAGGAAGTCAGCTTTCCTTCCTCTAGTGTACCACTGTACTCAGCACTAGTGAGGCTGCACCTTGAGTACAGTGTTCAGTTTTGAGCACTGCAGTATAGGAAAGACATTGAGATGCTGGAGAGGGTCCAAAGAAGGGCCATGAAGCTGGTGAAGGGGTCTGAGAGCAAGTCTTATGAGGAGCAGCTGAGGGAGCTGGGGTTGTTCAGTCTGGAGAAAAGGAGGCTGAGGGGAAACCCTATTGCTCTCGACAACTGCCAGAAAGGAAGTTGCAGAGAGATGGTTGTGGGTCTCTTCTCCCAAGTAATAGGTGAGAGAACAAGAGGAAAAGGCTTCAAGTTATGCCAGGGGAAGTTTAGATTGAATATTAGGAAACTTCTTTACAAAAAGGGTTGTCAAGCACTGGAACAGGCTGCCCAGGGAGGTGGTTGAGTCACCATCCCTGGAGGTAATTAAAAGATAGGGAGATTGAGGTGCATTATCCCTTGGGTGTCCTTACTGGGACCAGTACTCTTTAACATCTTTGTCCGTGGCATAGACACTGAGATTGAGTGCACCCTCAGCAAGCTTGCAGATGACCCCAAGCTGAGTGGTGGGGTGGACACGCGTGAGGATGCCATCCAGATCTGGATGCCATCCACAGGGACCTGGACAAGCTCAAGAGGTGGGTCTGGGTGAACTTCATGAAGTTCAACAAGGACAAATGCAAGGTCCTGCCCCTGGGCCGAAGGAACCCCCATACCAATACAGGCCGGGAGATGAAGGGATCGAGAGCAGCCCTGCAGAGA
>KL260392.1:45886-60033 GCA_000699545.1 Podiceps cristatus | reverse complement strand
AGGCTGGGCAGGGCTGTGGGAGCTGGAGACCGGCCCAGATGCCATGTTGCTGGGACAGGGGTTGATGTGGGGTCCTGGGCCCTGGGTGAGTAGGGGGAGCCCCAGGGAGGGACCAGGGACAGTCAGGGCTGGTGACGACCTCAGGGCCCTGGTTTATTGAGTTCTCAAGGTTAATCTACAAATCCAACAGTTTTAACCTTTAACAGAAAATTCTTTAACTGATACTCTATAATTCACAGAAAGAAATCGTCAGTGTATTTCAGGGTGGAGTTGTGATAGTATTGTGATCTTGTGAGTTTATGAAATAAAAAGATCCCACTACTTGCACTGGGCTATGAAAGATTACAAATATATTGTGAAATGTGAAAACCTCTTTATTTTGCATATATTAATGGCTCATGCTTTGTGATAAATTTCTTTTTTGTGCATTTATCTCCAAATTTGAAATATATATTTTGGAAGGAATTTCCCACTCCAGTTTTTACACTGACAGTTACATTCGAAAGCTATGATTTTGAAGGTTATAGCAAGTGGTAAGGTCTTCTGTTCATCCCATTTGTCTTCAGCAGGCTTCAAATATCTGGTATTCTTTTGAAGAAGCTGGGGGCCCTGGGGATCGCAGATAGGTAATATTCTTAGAAGTTTAAGAAAACTTAAGTTCTGACACCCAGAGACTCCAAAATCATTTGGCTGCCTTTTTAAACTCTGCTAGCAGGAAGATGATGAGCGCAATTATATATACCCAAGTGACAAAACAGTATAAATTAGTGTGATTTGTTATCAGTACCCAATTAGGTGCTAACTGAGGTTTGTTAGAGATGACAATTCTCATTGAGATTTTAAAACAAAAATATTTCTCAACTGAAATGAGTCTTGTAATTCCTTCATATAGAATATAAATTAGTCATTAATATACCAGTGGACTCGGTCACAGATGATCTTATCTAGTGGTTTAGAGCTTAATGATCTGGAGGTGTTCCTTTTATTATAACAGAGATACTTCATGTAATCACTTGACTGATGGGATATAATATACTTAGGTTTATAAACCATAGATGATTTTCACAGTCTTTATTACATCAGGGTTTTAGTGGTTGTCTAACATGCAGAAAAATGGGCACTTCGTTTAATAAGGAAGAAAGAAATCATCATGGGGAAAAATAGAGTATTATTATGCGTATAAATGATGGTTAATGCGTACTTTAACACTTTCAAATGATTGCCCTTCCTTTCAAAGCATTTTAGGTTGGTGGGATACAGTCTTAATGTGACAGCCATAATTATAAAAGTGTCACTTTTGGAAATTAATAAAAAATTTCAGTAAGAGCTCTGATTATATTTGTGAAGATTTAGCTAATTTAAGTTGCAAAGGTACAGGATGCTATTAAGTGATAATCTCATGCATTTTAATAGTTGTGTAATTCTGAATAATTTCAAAGAGATTGTTAAACAATTTCTATGATACTGTTAAAGATGCTTTTAACACAGTAGATTGTTCATACCCCATTCATTGTCAGCTTCCAAATACAAAGTGAAAAACATGTATAGTTTAAATCTCTTGAGAGACTGGGTGATTAACCTAGTTAGCAGGCTCGTACAGTCACTGCTGCTCCACATAACAGCAGTCAGATGGGCATACATCAGTAGGGCGACTTTGTCCTGGTGGGACAGATTGCCCTCATTCTGTGGGGCTTCTGCAGCATCCCTATTAGTTTCACTGACTTTCAAAAATAGCCCAGATCCTTATAAGTATATTTTGCCTAACTGCCCTTGATTCCTCAAAGAGGTTAAGCCTCGTACGTCCTGTTAAGCCAAACCTCTGCTCTTCCTCTGTGAGCCCTGTAGCTCAACTTTCAGACCCACTGGCTTCAGTTATATACTCCTCACTGTGCCAGTAATTAGCTCTGAGTGGCTAGCCACCGCAGTCTCTGCAGCCAACAGCTTACACTGCTGCAAGTTCTTGGAAAAGGAACCCGAATTCTCATCTAGTCGTTGTCTGTTTCGGGGGAAATTAAAAACCTATAATTTTGCTTCATTGCTTTAATGCTAAAAAATATAATCCCGGTATAGAATGTAGGTCTCTAGAGTACCACATGTTATTTTTTATTGCCTACAAGCTGGCCAACTGAGTATAATTGTCTGAGAATACATGTATTTTTTGGCTTCTCAGGCTGCTCAAAACTGATGCTGAGTTGCATATAAGAGAGGTCATAAAAAGAGCACAGTACATTATGCTGGCGGTTCATCTCCTCTAGGCAGAGTTATGCAAATATATATAACTTTGCACTCTGTCATCTTTCTTCTGAGTGGATTTATTTGAAAAGTAAGTTTGTCTTTTCTAATCTGTAATCATGACTTGGCTGGTAGTCTAGGTCACTTACTCTGTGACCAGTCTCACTGAAGGGAATGCAGTTGCATGTAAAGTAAAACTTAAGTTTTGGGAGTAGTATCATCTGAAGAGTTCCTGATTTTTTGGGCTTGTAGCAATATTCACATGAAATGGAACTAACTAAAAAGGAAAAAAACAAAAACAAAACCACCACCAACAAACTTAATCTAGCTCATCACTAATGAACAAGTCTTCGGTAAGTCTTCCCTCTCCCTAGAGGGAGAACTCTATGTTGGGAGTATATAGGTGCTTCTTATGATATATATGTGAACAGTTGTCACAGAAACATTCTAACTTGGCTGTTACCATTCTAGAACTCTGGTGAAGCTTTTGAAATACACTCTTAGGCTTACAATGACTGTTAGTTGAGAGTTACAGAGTCTGAATTGATAATCTGATTTATGAAACACATGACTGTCTTCTTAAAGGTTGGATATGGTCATCAAAGTCAACCAGAAGACAGAACAAAAAAATCTTGAAATAGCATCTCTAGTATATCTTTTTTTTTTTCCCTAGACTAGAATGGGGAACTGAAGTCATTAGGTCAGATGCGGTAACATGCTGATGGAAAATGCATGAAAAATATTTTGAGAAAGTTTTTGGGGTTTTTTTTCAAAACTGGTAGTCCATTAATAAGCTACCTACCATTTTCAAACCAATTGAAATTAGCTGTATTTTATATGCTAAAAGGAAATTTTAAACAGCAAAACACAATTTCTTGTATAAATTGCGATTAACCTTAATCTGTAAAAATAGATACAGGGATAGCATTTCTGCTTTCTAATGGACTCACTAGTCTCCTAGCAAGACCTACAAGTTGAGGTAAGGCTAAACTGGACATGAGGTAAGATTCTTTGAGTATAGTCAGTGATGATAATACATCATTGGTGAGATAAGAAGAATTGTCTAGGAATTTGGTAGATGTCTAATTTTTTGAAGTTAAAGTGCTTCTTGTTAAAAAGGAAGACTTTAGCCTTTTTCAAGTTTTTCTCATTGAAATTTTACATTGCAGTTAAAAGCATATTGCTTAAAAATATTGGAAAAGTAGAAGGATGTAATAATGCCAAGTTATGTCAAATGAAGTTGTAAACTGGGCATGTAGAAAATAGATAGAAAATGCATCTTGCATTCTCAGATACTGCAAATAAAAATGTAAAGACTACAACTGAAAAGAGGCATCTGTTTTGAAGTAACAAACTGATGGTGAAATATATAATATAGTATGAAATACTTTTTTTTTTATTAGAAACTCTAAATGTAGAGAGGATCCAGTGACATGGTAGTGCTTGATAAAGCTGCAAAAGATAAAAGACTAGAGAAGTCAGATAACCATAAAATTTAGAATGCATATGAACATTGCATGGTCATGAAAAAAATTAATGATTGGGGTTTTGTGTGTAATTAGAATGGGAGGGTTAGGCTGCATGCAAATCAAAGAAATTTAGTCAGTCTTGAATGTAATGGAAAAACCTGTTATAATACAAATATTCTGTTGAAAATATAAAAACGTGTAATAATAAAATGCAGCTAGTATCTTAGCAACTATATGAGCGAAAATCAGGATGGGCATACAACTGTTTCGTTGATTGTTTATGATGATACATTGTGGGTAGGAAAATGAATCTGAACTTCTTTCTGAAAGGTTGTATTACATTTCTTCATCTGCTTTAAATCATAAAAATCTTTAAAGTTCTGCGTAAAAAATGATGTGGGTTGTTCTAAAGCGCTACGTAAGGCTCCTGTAAATAGAGATTTTACAAAAGCAAGGTCCATCAGTAATAATTCTTGGCACAAAATTAAACATTCAGTTGGTACGCTGTGAAGCAGAATGGCTATGAGAAAGGCCTACAGGGGGAGGACAGTAAAAGTAGCAAGCAAACTGGAAGTCAGTCACACTAATACATAAAGCTACAACATAAAGCATTGCAAAACAAAAATAATAGAAAAATGTAATGAGCAAAATGGTTCCTTTGTGGATCAGTGGTTCTTTCTGCTCTTGCTTTGTAACCAGTTTGGTTTCAGGGCCCTGAAATTATTAATGTGTTATAACGGTACTCTGCATGCAAACGTTTCCCTATTCTGCTCCTTTTGTTTCTCTGTTATAAATTATGCATCAGTATTAATAAAATAAGGCTTCTCTCTTTGGAGCATATTTTTAACACAGTGTGGGGCCAGGGAAGCAGTAGCCTGCCTCGCGCAGAAACCCTGCTCCTGCCATCCCATTGTACCTCACATATGCCTAAAGCAAATCCCACGGGCCTGTGTATAACAGAAACAGCAGCTTCATGAAGTGTTCAGCCGCATGTTGTTTGTTTCTGGAATGAGAACATGACCTATTCCAGAGACACAAAATTGCCTAGGTGAGAAGGAAGGCTTTCGGCAATTAAGTAATTTTTGATAGTTTGGTTATTTTAGTCATTTTATATTATCTTGGCTTTTTGGGGGAAGTAAAGAAGTTTCTGATTTGATACATTTTACAAATTTAAAAACTGAGTGCAGAAGTAGCTGACAATCAAGAAATGAGCAGAGGGATATTTGACGTTACTGTTTTGTATCTCAACCTCATTGTGCGCTTTTCTTACTCAGATTGTTGATTTATTGCTTTCAACCCACATCAACAGCTGTGTGACACAGTTACCTCCAGGTCCCTTTAAATTATACATAGCTGAATGTTCATTTTTTAAAAAAAGATAAAGTGCTTCTGGCATATAGTATATAGACATGCTCTGGTGCAGATAAAATTATTCATATGTTTTGGTTTGAGAGAAAGTTCTTTTCGTAAGAAAAGCAACTAATACTAATTAAAAAGTGCTAGTGATCGAGTGAAGAACCAATGTTAAAACTGATTTGGAATGAAATCACAGGTGCTTTTTCTTTTATATTTTACTTATTTATGGAAAACAGACTTCTTGCATCCAACAAATGCTTGGTTTGCATGTTCTTGAAAGGTGAAGCAGCACAGGGCTGGCTAGCTACACCTGAGTGGGTTTGATTTCGGGGTGGGAGACAGCAACCAACTGGCAAGCTGAAAAGACGACATGCAGCTGTGTGGAGGCAGAGGCTTGGGGGGCTGGCTGGTTGCAGACTGCTGACTTGTGTGTGGGGGAAGTTGGCCCAGCCTGAGTTACTGCTTTGGAGAAAGCCTGTTATCAGGTGTTTGCCACTGTCAACAGGATGTTTTTGCCCTCAGTCTACTTGCAGGTAAAGGAGCTTCTAAGTGGGATCCTGCAGCACCTGAAGTTAATTTTTCTTGAAGAAAGTACATAAAAGTAGCAGGAAGAATAACAGAGTAGTAGAAAAATGGTTGTAACTGCTTTCATCTTGGTTATAGAGCAAACTTGTGCTTCCCTGCTGGCTCCTGTGGGTCTGGTTATTGAAGTCTGATTACTACATCAGGTGGGATGTTGCTGTGAAAGCAGGAAGGTGTTGCAGGAGATCTGTTTTGTTCCCTGTGAACTGCTGGATGGTGAGGCAGTGTCCTCTTGTACCATTGTCACACTTCTGCCTCAACACTGAATACTTCAGAGTTCTCCAGTACTTCCCTGTGTTAATGCTCTCTTTGCTTCATCTCTCATTTGCTTTCCTGTGGCAATGTTGATGTTTTCATTAGCTTAGATTAATTTAACAGTGCTCCATGATGATTTAACTATAGTTACTCAAATTTTTTACTAAAACCTCTTAGGTGTGACTTTTCAGGTGTAAATTCAAAACACTATGTTTTAAAAGCATTGGCTTTGTTGGTGGTGATTTTTTGGGGTTTTTTTGTTTGTGGTTTTTTTTTTTTCTAATCTTCCTTGCTATAAAGCCAAACAGAATCTATATCTATGTTCTATTAACCTTGTATGTGACCTTCTAACTTGTGGAGAGAACTTCTTACCTCCTTTCCTGGGGAAGGCAAATTACCCATAACGAAATTTTAACTCCCCTTTTGCATTATTTATTGATCATACTGATAATTTGCCATTCTTTATGTTAAGGTTGTGATTAAAACATCTTGATGAAGTGTTGTTTCTGTTAGGCTATGTGCTGGTGGCAGTGAATTCAGAAATACATTGCTTTCTTCTACACACAAAAAGAACTACGTTACAAAAAGAAAAGTATTAGAATGTGCCTATCTGTTTCTTTTCCTGTTCTATTTTAGAACTGTTGTTAGCCTTGTCTCTAATAATAACAGTATGGATACCTGCATGCTCTTGAATTTGTCATTACTTTCAAAACATGTTAGTCTTTGTTTTAATTTTCAGTTTTCTTCACAAAGGGCCTTAAATTTTCTTCTCATAGTCAGGACGTAATATATTTCTTTTGTGCTTTATTTTAGTCAGGCTATGACAGCTGTTTGCTACCAGTGGTCTGTAGAAATACGTGTATTTTTGTCTAATACCACCTCTTTTAATATTTCCAATTAGTATTAATGTTTAATATCAAATGAAGAAGTTAAAGCCTCCTAGTCATACGTTCATGCTACCATTGAATTTCTGAAAAGAATGAAGTATTTAGGGGTTTGTTTACTGATGCATAATTTCAAGTTCTTTTCTAGAAAAACATTTGCTCAATATTCAGTATCTAGTTCCCTGGAAATAATTCAATGAGCACTCAAATGTCCTTGTGGAGCTGATGCAGATTCTACAGTTTTGTGCTGTATTATCTTTGAATATATGCCATGCCCTCTGAAGTTGTTTATTATATTCTATATCATCATTAAGTTATACAATCCCACTAATTAACTTTATTACAATAAGACCTTTACATGAAGTAAACTGCTTTGGATGATGATATCGTGAAGGTAGAGGGCAAATGGAAGGGAGAGAAATTTTATGTTTCAAGCTTCTATTTATATTTAAGATCAGTATAGATTATTGTCTGAAGTTATCCTTACAAGAATCTAACATTAACAAATCAAATAATGTAAGAAGCTTGATGAATCTGATACGCAGACCAACAACTCTAAGCTGAAATTCTGACCATTTTGTTTTTACATTTTATTTTACCTGGTGGTTGCAGAAATTTGTATTCAGCTGAATGTATCACCAGGGCAACCTTTTGTAGTAGTTTGGTGAAAGGAGTTTTTCTTACTGTTCAGTCTATACCTATATAAATCTTTAAGTGATGAAGTCAGGGTGGTATTTCTAATAAAAAAAAAAGTAAATCACTGTTAGTTTTCCTCTAGCTCATAATGGAAATGTTGGGGATGCAAATTCTGATTTCTATATTGAAGTTGTTCTAGGACTTGTATTTTGACAATATCATGCATTCTGCCACTGAAAGTAGTAGGTTGATGCAAACCTAATATCTTGTTACAGAAGCTAAACTTCAAAAATACAAAAGAGGAGAAATACTAAAACTGAACTGTAGGTTTGTAACAATGCTACCTAATATGCAGGAGTCCAGTGAAAATAACCTGATGAAATGTTGAAGAGAGCTCTTGGATTTGGCAGCCTTTTTCTTGTGCTTCCTCCTTGTGATAAGTAATGGGCTAATAATTCCACAAGTTCACCATTTTTCTTAAGGATTTTTTTTTTTTTTAAGCTGTGTAAAACTAGGCAGTTGAAGATGTTTCTATTGACTTGTATTAGAGTCCAGAGTTCTGATAATGAAGCTTTCTCTCAGAATGTAGCATGTTTGCTATCTTCTTGAAACACATCACTTAAAAGATTGTTAGTGCCTTGGCAATATGCTGCAGGTGTGTTATCAGGAGGTGAGAAAATGAAATAAAAATCCCTTTGTTAGTATATGCCTACATGTTTTTTAGTTTTGCTTGTTTGTTTAGCTTCCTATCGGTACATGAGGCAATTCTGAAAAGACTTTTGATTCCCCTTTGTGAAGGTTTTATACTTGGAAACCTCAGTGATGTCAGGTATTTTCTTAAATGAAATCAGCCTGTGCTTTTACCTCCAAACTTATGTTAATACATTAAATTTTAAAGAATTGAATAGTATCTTGCTGGTTGCAGTGAATGGGTAGGAAGAACAATATGTTCAATTCTTAATAAAGCAGATAGCTTTTTGCTGAGGAGGACCATCTCCAAGAAATTCCTCCCTTGGGGAGGGTGGTAGGGTAGTGAAAAGAAAACAGGAGGGTAGCATGTCTTAGACTTGGCAGCTAAATTAAGTTTTATTTTTCCTTTTCTGCCTTAATGTGTAGATTAGGTACATCTGCACAACTGTAGACAGTGTCAGTTCTGCATGATCAGGGGAATGCAAATTGTCTATTTCAGTGACAAACTTCTTCATTCTTTCCCTGTTGTGTACTACATTAAAGCAATGAGATGTGTAGGTTGTCTAAACTATTCTTGTACTAGCCACAAAACTTGTAACAGGAAGAAATTGAACCATTTTATCTCCAACTGTCTACCTTCCTTACTTTAACAAGATAATTTAAAAACAAACAACAAAAACGTGGGGCTTAAAGGTATGGTAATATGTTTCCCAGCTCCTGCAAGGTATATTTTCTAGTATATCAAGCATATCACTAGTGTTCAAAATCAAAACCACTAGCATTTTACCTGGGGTTTTTTACTAGTCTAGAATCTTCTTGTTCTCTGTTCTTTTTCTTCCTTAACTATGGGAGGATTTTTCCAAGGCCCATGTATGTTTCTGTATGTAACATGTGTGCACACTGATATCTCAAATTCTGGACATGATTGGAATTACTGTGGATCCATCTATTCAGCTATGAACATATTTAATTACAGCCAGGTTTTGTCTGTCTTTTTCACTTGGATCAGGAAATGTACACTGTGTTCTTCCTCAAATCTAGTAGTATTTTAGTCATCTGCTCATTCCTACTAGCACAACAGACGTACTTCCATGGGAGAGTCTTTGGCTGCAGAGAAGAAAAATGGTCAGCAGACTGTGCTGTGTACTCCATGGCTGTCAACATTAAATCAAAACCTCAGTTAAATAGAAGCAAGTCAGATGGGCCATTGTTAGTCTGACACTTCTGGTCTGAACTTAAAACAACCTCAAAAGTTTTTATTATTAAAAATTGATAATGCATCCTCAACTTAAAAAAAAAAAAAAAAAAAGGTGATTTAAATGAATAAACCAATAGCATAAAGATAGAATATAGAATCATAGTATCATTTAGGTTAGAAGAGACATTTGAGATCATTCAGTCCAACCACTAACCCAGCACTGCCAAGTCCACCACTTGGACCACTTGTCCCTAAGCACCACATCTATGCATCTTTTAAATACCTCCAGGGATGGTGACTCAACCACTTCTCTGGGCAGCCTGTCCCAATGCTTGATAATCCTTTTTGTGAAGAAATGATTCCTGATACCCAATCTAAACCTCCCCTGGCACAACTTGAGGCCACTTCCTCTTGTCCTATCATTTGCTTCTTGGGAGAAGAGATCAACACCCACCTCTCTACAACCTCCTTTCAGGTAGTTGTAGAGAGCGATAAAGTCACCCCTCAGCCTCCTTTTCTCCTGGCTAAACAGCTGCAGTTCCCTCAGACGCTTCTCATAGGACTTGTTTTCCAGATCCTTCACCAGCTTCGTTGCCCTTCTCTGGACATGCTCCAGCACCTCAATGTCTTTCTTGTAGTGAGGGGCCCAAAACTGAGCACAGCACTCGAGGTATGGTCTCACTAGTTCACCTTATTAAAGATGGAATGGGCAGTAGTATGTGTTTTTAAGAATGCCTAATAGTTTTGACTCCCTAAGGAATTCTGGGAAGTTTTTAAGCACTGGAGTGCTGCTTAATTTATTTTCTCTAACACTGAAATAGTTCTGATTCTCATTTTATTTGACATGCAATTTAAAGTGCCCTATTTCCCTTCTGCCTGCACATTTAAACTATAGCTTTGTTTTCATTGTAGTTTAGAAGAACTAAGTCTATCCATCAGCAATGAAACATAGATGATCGTGGCCTGGACTTGTCTAAAGAGATGACACAGAAGTGCAATTTTGTTTGTTGAAGCAACTGGGGTTTTTACATAAGAGAATTCCAGCTTCTTTGCAACACTGAAATGACACAAATTACAACATGGTTCTTCTGTTACCTTCTGAAATTAATACATTTTGACATAATATTTGCATAGTTCCTAAAGTCCTATAGAGCATAAACATTAAATATTTAATCATATGCAAGTTATACTATGCTGACTGGAAGCAAAAAGTTACACGGGAGATGCTTTGCAATATGCAAGTTTACAATACACAATGCTGAGCACTTTCTGACAGGTGCATGAGTTCACTCACTTCCTACTAGGCTCTTTAATGCATTTCAGCTCTTGTCACAAGTTATCATTCATGCTATTGCTCTGTTTAGCATTTCTTCCTATCCCTAACACTTTTTATCTTGGAGGTGCAAAGACCCTTGAAATCTATTTTTCTGTGTAAAAATTTTAAAGGGTGATGTACACTGATGTATAGGAAACCAGATCATGATTGCCTAAAAGGTTCAGGATGCTTGTTGTCATCTTACTTGCCAAGCCCTGTAAAAGGGATACAAATGATAACTGCCAATGTATTTCATATACATCATTACTTTCCCCTTCACAGCATTTACATGCCCACCATGTCCAGTTTGGTGACTTTGTAGAGAAGGTTATGACAGGATTCTGTCTGTGGAAGTCAAAACAGGGTTAACTACAAACAGGAAAGATCTATTTAGATTGAGACCAGCCAAACAAATAATAAAGATAAATTATTTTACGTCACTTCAAACTGAAAGACGACAATGTATTTTACCCAGAGGAACAGTATTAGTATGGTGCTAATAGGAATGACAGAGAGACCTTAGAAATTCAGTCTTATTGAGGCAGGGTGGTGGTGGGGGGGTCAGAAGAGGTCATGTAGTACAATGCCTCAGACTCTTCACTGTTCAGACTTGATTTCATTTAATCAAGAACTTTTTCATGCTTCATTATAGAACTTAGGTCCTGGTAAATGAGTAACAGATCTGGAAGGTGACAGGCTTGCTCTGTCTTTGTAATGCCATTGAGAGAAGCTCTGACCTCATAGTCCATTCCAGCCTAGTCACACTAACTCCAAACTAATGTGTGGGTCCTTTCAGTCTAAGGGTGTAGAGTAACAGTGAAGGTGAGGAATGAGCAATGAAGCTTCATGGCTGCTGTAAGATAAAAACAGTGCAAACTGCACTGCAGATGAAGTAATTAATGCAGCTATGTCATATGCTGGCTTTGCATTCTTCTCCCCCTACCCCTCCTTGACTATAAATTGCACTGACAAACCCAGAAGCGGAGATCTAAGTCGCCTATATGCTTCCTGGCTCACAGGTAGGAACTCAGTTTGATCCAGTGTTCTGCCTTCTAAATGGGATGTGAGGGATGATCATATACGTATGAGAGCAATATGTGCAGCTCCATTGCTTGTGCTGATTTTGATGCTGCCGATGTGGATTTTTTAGGGAATAGCTGTCCTCCTTCTGCAATTGCAAACTACAGTTGTGCAGAAATTCTTGATCTACGTCTTACTCTTCAAGCAGTGTGTTTAATTAAGAACTGGAAACTCATTGATCCCTTTTATCCCCATCAATGCTTGGCAGATCCATAATTTTATCAGATGTGACTCTCTTCTTTCCCTCTCCCAGTTGAATTGTTCTATATCTTATGTGAGAAAGAGATACTATTTATAGCATAAACCAGGATTTCATAAAGCAATAAGCCTGGACTATCATCTGTAGAGATTTGCTATAAACAATGGGAGACACTTAAGATTTTTCCTAGCTATGAAAAGTTTGAGGTTTGTTTTGTTTTGCTTTATTCATAGAAATAGCTACACGTTCTCACCTCATGCCTTTCTTTTGTAATTCTTAATCATACTTGTCAATTAAAATTTGCTGAATCAATGAACATCAGCCTTAACTGCTTCAGCATCTCAGCTCTCACCCTTCGTTCTCATCTTTTCTAGTGGGTAAATGACACATGCTGGGTTAATAGCTCTTTTTTTTATTCTTCAAGATGGTTTCTTTCCACTTGATCTGTTATAACATTTATCCCCTAATCATGGTGGTTGGGAAATGGGATGTAAGTTGGGAATCAGGAAGAATGTATGTCCTTCTATACTTCTGCTCTCCATTTAAGAATTCTCATTAAGAATGTACTCTTCATTCGAAATTATCTTAATTAGCAAAGTTTCAACTCTTAGTTTGAAATTAGTTTGCATGGTACTTCTTTAGTTGTAGTTTTCTGAAAATAGCATTAAGACATTATTTTTCATTGTATAGAGTTAATAATTGCTATGTAATTATGTTAGATATTCTGTGAACTTCAGATAAAAAGTAAACATGATTTTGGGAATTGCTTCATTTAAAATATGGGGAATTTTAGGAGCACTCTTCTGCTCCAAAAGCTACATAAATCTTTCTTCTCTGCTTCTACTTATTATGTGATTGTAAAAAATTTGCCTTAGGCCCCTCTCATTCCACTGGGAACAGGAAGGCACTAAACCAAAGGCAAGCCATGTCAAATGCCACACAAAATGGAAGTGTATCAGTAGATAATGCTAGTCCTGTCAGTTCATCTTTGTGGTATGAGGAGTTTATGTGACAGTGTTCATCACTGATGAAATACAGAAAATTTTAGTTTGGACAGGGGAAGAGAAAGAGGAAGGCTCAGACTATATCTTGTCCATTAATATTATGTGTAAACATAACTGATTTTCTTCCTTGGAAAATATTTCATAATGTCGCTTTTTTAAAATGTGTCTATGTGAGTTGAATGTTGTGTTTCTTGGTCTTTAATTGACATTTCCTGCTACATCAGTTATGCAGATAAATCAACCTCATACTTACTTGGGAAAATGCATTGACTGCATAGTATTTATCACATTGTAAGAACATATTGATGTTATTGTCAGTTTTGCCTGACCATATGCTTGGACTTGAACAGACTGATGTAATTTCTGCCTTTTTAATGTGTGAAATCTAAAAGTTTTAATGTGACTATAAATTAGGCAGGGAAAATTTTGAGGATTTTTTTAGAAGCCATCTTAAACA
The DNA here is from genome assembly GCA_000699545.1 of Podiceps cristatus. Lineage (NCBI taxonomy): Eukaryota > Metazoa > Chordata > Aves > Podicipediformes > Podicipedidae > Podiceps > Podiceps cristatus. The sequence continues at coordinate 46,676 of KL260392.1, read as the reverse complement.
CAAAAGGATTGTTCATGTCAGTAGCCAAAGTAGTTGGGATGGCTGCATAATTCAGATTTTCTCTGTGTGCCCATCTGGGAAAAAAAAAAAAAAAAAAAAAAAAAAATAGAGGGGGGAAAAAAAAAAAAAAAGCAGCCCATTACTGAGAGACTGTTCAGGAAGATTTCAGTCTTTAAAATATTGCTGATGTTAATCTGATCCCTAGTCACAGCTGCAACACGGCAATGTGTCTAGCATTTTTCTATGCCTGTGCCTGTTTTGTTCACCAGTAACAGACCTAAAAGTGTTTTCATGTATTCAACCTTTACTGTGATGAGCCTTTCAGCACTGTAAATTTTATGGGAGAATAGAGTGGCAACTCTGTCACTTGTTGGCTTCACTATGATTTGAGGTGGATGAGGAGTTGGATGGTTGCATCTGCAGGGTGGTGGTCAAGACCCCAATGTCCAGATGGAGACTGGTGATGAGTGGTGTCCCTCAGAGGTCTGTACTGGGACCAGCACACTTTAATATCTTCATCAATGACGTAGACAGTGGGATTTAGTGCATCCTCAGCAAGTCTGTGGATGACACCAAGCTGAGTGGTGCAGTTGACATGCCTGAGGGATGGGATGGCATCCAGAGGGACCTTGGCACACTTGAGAGGTGGGCCTGTGTGAACCTCCTGAGTTTCAACAAGGCCAAGTGCAAGATCCTGCAGCTGGGTCAGGGCAACTGTCAGCATCAATACAGGCTGGGGGATGATGGCATTGAGAGCAGCCCTGCTAAGAAGGACTTGGAGGTGCTGGGG
>KL260392.1:5910-45642 GCA_000699545.1 Podiceps cristatus | reverse complement strand
AGGGCTGGAGCAGCTCTGCTGTGAGGACAGGCTGAGTTGGGATTTTTCAGCCTGGAGAAGAGAAGGCTCTGGGGAGGTCTTACTGCACCCTTTCAGTACTTAAAGGGGGTCTATAAGAAAGATGGGGAAAAAATTTTTTAGGAGGGTCTGTTGTGATAGGACAAGGGGTAATGGTTTTAAACGAAAAGAAGGGAGATACAGACTAGACATAAGGAAGGAATTTTTTACGATGAAGGTGGTGAAACACTGGAACAGGTTGCCTGGAGAGCTGGTGGATGCCTCATCCCTCGAAACATTCAAGGTCAGTCTGGATGGGGCTCTGATCAACCCGATCTAGTTGAAGAGGAACCTGGGGGGTTGGACTAGATGACCTTTAAAGGTTCCTTCCAACCCAAACTATTCTATGATTCCATGATTTCAGTACTTTGTGTGTATTGGTGTATTCCCCGACTGATAAATGAAATGGATTTGCTTCAGTAGTTCTTTCATACTTAAAGCAGATCATAACATTTGAAGGTGAGTTTCATTTATGTCAGTATAGAAATATGTCTTTATTTCCCTATCCTGCATCTGTTCCATTACTATAAAGTCCTATAGAAAATCCATAAAATAGATAAATTTTGGGTTTCTACGGAACTTTAATTGATTTTTGAAAACTAAAGATTCAGGTTCTACATTCTGTGATCGGTTGTTATTTCATTCCTAGCATTTCTTTCCAGAAAATTAAAGACTTGTGGTAAAAAGGATTCATTTTGAACTTGGTATCAAAAATTGTGGAATGGTTGAGGAGGACAGAAGGGATCCTGGATGACCATCTTGTCCAATCACCCTACTCAAAACAGTCAGCTAGAGTAGGTTACTCAAGACCATGTCCAGTTGAGTTTTGAATGTCTTTAGGGACAGAGACGTCTCAACCTGTGTCAGCAAATGGTTCCAGTGTTTGATCACCATTACAATAAAAAAGCTTTTTTTCCCCCTCATGTATAAACAGATTTTTTTGTATTCCACTTTGTGCCCATTGCCTCTTGTCTATTCACTGTATATCGCTGAGAAGAGTCTGGCTCCATCTTCTTTTCGCACTCCCATTTAGTATTTATATGCATCAGTAAGATCCCCCCTGAGCCTTCTCTTCTCAAGACTAAACAATTGCTTTGAACTCTAAACAATTGAGATGGTACTGTTCATGTGTGTACCTTAGAATTTGCTGGAAAGTAACAATTTCAGCAAAGACATGATATTTTCATCTATTTGGTAATTTTCTGTTTGGCATTGTGCCTGTACATTGTGGCTGATGTTTGCACAGCTGTTAGGAATTGCTCAGGAAGAGACAAGCTCATAATGTTAGATACAGAAGACTTCATATTTTCAAAATCTACAGATTTTCAATTCAAAAAGATAAAATCTTTTAAAAGTATTTTAAAACCCATCCTTAGTAATATTAGTTCATTGTGTTCTATGAAGTTTTTAAAAAACACATTGATGTTTGCTGTGGAAAGCAGGGATGCTACTCATGCCTGCTAGATGCTTTGCAGTGAACAGGGAGATGATTTCTATGCCAAAGATGTGCTATTAATATAGGACAAATGGTTGAGGTAGTAAGAGGAATTTAACTTGTCAGTGTTGATTGGCAGAAGACAATATTGATCACAAAGGTAATCCAGGTACGCCAACATCATCCATTGCACAAGTTTTTATTCTTACTGCAGCAAACCAGAATTTTATTAGTAGATTTGAAGGGAAATAGTAAAATCACAGAAATTTGTGGGGAATTACTTTAAAAAATGAGAAACAGTTTCAGATGAAACTCAAAGATGTAGATTATAGAATGTCACAAGTAAGCAGAGTTCAATATTGTGGTGTGCTTAATGGTCAGCTCCCACTGAATCCCCCGTAGAACACCAGTTAGGAATTCGAGTAGCTATCTTACTAGTGCTGTAGTTCAGGAGGGGGTGAAGTCAAGATATAGCATTTCTTTTGGAAGATAAATGCATCATGAATCAAACAACTACCTTTCACAGAAGAGAAACGATGTGGGGTTTTATGTTTTGTCTTGGATTTGGTAGGTTTGGGGGGTTTTGTTTGTTTTTTTTTCTCTCCTAGTTTAGGCAGTCTGTTATGGTGCTGTAGCCCAGTTTAATGGATTGTTTTCTATTGCATTCAATCTTCAACTCAATATCTAGTATTATGGGCCTGCTACCTTATTTACAAATTGGCAATTTCACGCTTTTGCAATTGGCAATTAAGACATGCACTTCTCACCAATAAATGCCTCAAAAGTGAGCGTGTGTGGGAAGCCTCAACTGAACACTCTCTCCGCATATGTTTGCTGTGCATACAAGAAATGTTTAGAGTTTCAGGAAGAAGTGTTTCTCCTGATTCTGGAACACTTTTTTTTTTTTTTTTTTTTTTTTTTTTTTTTTTTTTTTTTTTTTTTTTTTCTTTAATAGCTGAATCATTGCCAGCCAAATGTTGGAGGCTTCCTTCCAGTCTGTTTCTTTATGTCTTTCTCATGGACACTCAGAACAGGAAGGGGAATTTGAACATAACAAATTCTTTCCTGACATGGAGCTCAGAAGCAAACCTAGAACTAAGTTCATAGTTCCTCACTCTGAGGGAAATGAGTGGTTATATCTGACATATCTTTAAATTACAGTTCAAAGTGAAGGAAAAATACAGTGTAAGGGCAATCCATAAGTTGGGGGGGGTGTGTGTGTTTGGTTTTTTTGTTGTTATTTTTTACTTACAGATGTCAGTGTTCATTTTTATAAAAGGAAGGAGAATTTGTATTCACAAACCAGTTTCTAATGCTATTGTATGGTTGTGAGATAGAAATTATTACGCAGAGCAACAAAGGGAATTAAACATTAAAGGCTGCTGGGTGTTCTATTTCTGTAAACACTTCTGTATTCTGAATCAAATAGCGTGCAGCTTTTCAAAGCCAAACTGTTCTCACTTCTGGACCAGGTAGTGGCGAAACTTACTGAGATTTAGATGCCTTATTTGATACAAAGTTCAGTTCAGTTGCATGTGCAATGATGTGCTTTAGGGCCTGATCCAAGATCTCGTTTGAGCAACTTGTCACATTTCTGAGATGTCCTGGCAAGAACAGCCAGATTGAATGAACACAATTTCTAGTCTATTGGAGAACACTGGAATTAGCACTTCTGCAATTTGCCATAGATATGAATTAGCCCACACTATCTTTTTGTTATTTTTAGTGACACACTTATCTTTCCTCTGTCCTTTTGGAGTTGTAAAAAGCTTTTAACCACAGAGTGGGCTCAGTGGAATATTCCTTTGCCTTAGCATTAGGGAAAAGCATCAGGAGTGGGAAAGATGGAGTTGCAAACTCTTGTTCTTCAGCTCTGGGCAGCCCTGCTACCTAGGGGAGCCCAGTATTTCCTGCTGCAACCTAGATGTGCCAAAAGCCATTATTAGCACTGGAGCAGCACAAACTTAAGAACATGCAATGACCTTGGCTTTCCCCTATCTCAGGCCTCTCAAACCCAGTAATAATACCATACATTGAGATTGCCTTGCATTTCTGGAGCCAATACAGGCACCAGCTCACCTCTGAGAGCTAGCAGTGCTCATGATGGAGATCTGAGGCTGGAAAGCAGAGGCTCTGGACTTTTCACTCTACATCCTCATTGCTTGACACCTTAGTCCATTCAAATGCTGTCAAATATAAACATGGATTTATTTACCAAACTTCTTAGTTCTGCTGATGTATCTGTAAGCAACGTTCATTTGAATAAACAAAGACAGGCCAAACAGAAATGAATATTACAGGAACTTCCTCATCAACATTCCATTGTCCAGAGGAAAGAAAGTTCAAACACATTTTATAGGGCAGATATGAAATGGTGTCTTAAAGCAGGCAATGATCAGATTTGTTTGTTTTGCTTACAAACAAGAAATCTCAAAAGAACAAGGAAAAAATCTTCAATTAACTTCAAGTTTAATTAGAGTGTAATTAATTAGAGTATGTGAATTATCACTCATCTGTATTTTGTACATTTTTTTCAGATTTCTTTGTCTTTTTACGTCAAATCAGAATAGATTGCCTCCAGTTTTACTTGTCAAAAAAAGTGAGTAATAAAAACTGAATAGGCCTAGCGTGCTGAAATATGTCGGCATAAATGTTCATACCCACTGAAAATGACTATATTAGAAAGGCAAACAGCTGTGAATAATCAAACAAAACTCTCCACGTGTATTGGGACTTAAGCAGAGTAAGAGAGAGAAAAAAGAATCATTAACAAAAGAACAGCTGGAAGAAACATGTTTATTCTTTGTCTCTCATGAGATATACAGCTTACTTCTCTTATTGGAAAACTTAAATTGATACTGTCATTTGCAGTAAAAACAGGTCATGTAGCTTGACTTTTGATGTATGTACAGGAAGACAGTAAATTCTTTACAGTTCTTCAGGGTAAGTAATGTCTGTTAATAAATGACCACTTACTAAAAGCCACATAGTGACAATTCCATACCAAATTATCTTGTAGATATTGTTTTTTAATGAAAATCTGGAATAAACATACTTCTGTCACTGTCTGAAGCAAGATGGTGTAGGGAGGTACAATTATTTTCTCACAGCTTAGTGATTTAACCCTAGTCATAGTTTCTTTAACCTGTTCCACTTCAGCTATAGCCCTTTGTTGAAATAAAACTGAAAAATATGCTGAGACTGTGATTTTATTTTATTTCTAAAGATCTTATTTTTATAAATGGTCACACATACAGCTTCTATATTGAGCATTGAACTGGAGTGAAGGATTACTAATAAAAGATATTCTGTGAAGTGTCTGAAGGCTGTAATATTTTTACCATTAAAAAATTAGATCTTTGCTCTTCCAATCCCTCATTATCTTTTAATAGATACATAAAATATAATTAAAGATGGTATTTAAATGAGATTCTTACTCTCTGCAACTTCTGTCATGTTCCCCGAAGATGGAAAAGCATGCTTGTATGAATAAAGTATCTATCAAGAGTTTATGATCTGGAGGGTGAAACTTACTTTTTTGACCCCCAGTCCAGTCAGTTTGACATAACATATTGCTGTACACGATGTGTTTAGTTTGTTGTACATATTTTGTGGATGATACAAGAAAATACTTCAGGACTTAATTTATCCTTCAGTATTTGAAATTGCATGACTTTGACTTCTTTACGATAGTAGTGTGTGACTGGGCAAAATCTAGCTACCTTTTTTTTTTTTAAAGAAAAACCCAAACACTTCTGAAATGCTTATTTTTAAGTCGATATGCCATCTCAGTATAAAATGTGTTCTTGGCTAGAAGACAGTTTTGTTAAAAAGATTATTCTTTTATAACAAGAAACCTTCCAACAGCTGCACTACATGACTGAGGATCCACAAGTGGACTTGCTTCCTCCCCTCTCCCCCCATCTGTTTTACCTGTTATATTCTGCCTGTGTAATACCAGTTACTCTTATAAAAATACAGCTTAAAATTCACAAAGTAGTAGATACATCAAGTCTCAGGAGTATAGTAAGCTTAAGGACCTTAGAACACAAGTGACTTTTAAGTCCCGAGCAACGTTTCAATAAAGCACTAGAATAACGTGATAAAAAGCTCAGAAACATTAATTGATCTCATCATTACTGAGTTGAAGAATAAACTGTAAAGTATGTCAGGGAATTTATGTTAAAAGTTTAAAAGCAAAGGTAGTATATTTTTAAAAAGCTGACTACTTTTGAATATATGTTTACTTTCCATGACATGAAAGGTCTCTCTTTCCACTGTTAAGTCTAGTATTTTCTCTGTAAACAGAAGGTACTTACAAGAAGAGGGTAGATACGGAGTAGATAAGCAATATGATCCTAAACACTTAAGATTCTTACTCCTATCTGTGTTATTTAAAGAAATTGTATTGAGAAGTGATCAGTCTTTGGAAAGTGCCATTTCTGTGAGTGGAGTAGAACCGATCTGTTGTGATCGCACTTGAAGGGCAGGCAGGATTACTGGCTCCCCATCGCTCCACCTGTCATTGCATTTACGTACCTGCAAAGGGAACCATACGTACCTCCAGGGCACAAAATCACATAAACCCACAAAACTGGACAAGTTGGTTTCAAATGGAATTCAAACCTGGTTTGCTTCTTTCTTTAATAATTGTTTTTGCAGGGGTTATTCTGTTGTTCTTTGGTATATGTTCATATTTCTTCTCAATGTTTTTGTACTAAATGCCAGCTTTCAATCATATTTAAGATCTTTTGATGAGACAAGTGAAACAAGAAGTCCTGCCTGAGAGGCACTTTGAAGTAAAACACTACTTAAAAATGAGGTCCTATCCATCTTTGAGGGGACCTGAGCAATAGCCACTTTACAAAGGAAACAGTGATATTTTTCTACCATATTACTGTAAAAGCAAATATATGAAGCCCCTCAAGACAACTGGATGTATCTTGGTAGATTGTTTTGTGGTACTGTAAATGCCATTGCTTTCTATTGGTGATATTTGAAAGTGAGGGTGATACTTAGCAAAGATTCAGCTAAATTTTGGCTCTTGCTGAGTCTCCTGGTGTTACATGCCATTGGAAACCATTCCATGTGAGTTTGTTTATTTTAGTGATGGGAAGCAAGATAAGATGTCCTCTTCTCTCCTGCTCTCCTTTGGAATTCTTAACTCAAATTTCTGAAAAGGTTTTCAGCACACACTTTCAAAACAAAACATTTTGGTGAGAAGTGCAAGTATGGAAATGTGGAACTGAAGATGTTAATTTCTTCCAAAGTTAGGAAAATGGAAGGTAGTGAAAGAGCATTATAATTAGAGATGGGTGGATATTGTTTGTCAAATTCCTTATTCAACAAATTATTTGTTATTGGATATTTTGAAACTCGCATTTGGCTATTTCTACAGCTCGTCAGAAGGGGTTTCACATTATTTAGTGAATAAGAGTAAATTCTTTGGCTGATTTTTTTTTTTTTAATTTTATTTAATTTGTTTCTTAAAATCGATAAAACCAAAAAATCCCAACAAAAAACCCAATGCTTTACATTGTTGTACATCAGGAGTTACTAGGGCTCATTTGAAAGACATAAAACTAAAAATGCTTTATATCGCCAAACCATGTCGTGACTGAAGACTAATAAAGACTGGTTTTTGCAGTGGCAGTCATTTAGTTATTCTGATTTTTAAAGCAGGAGAAATGGACGGGTTAATGATCTTTCCAAAGACACATAACATAACTGAAGTAAGACCTAGATCTATGTACTAATTGTAGATCTTCCTAATGAAAGGCAGAGTTTTTTTAACTGTGACCTTTACTTTGAAATTCTGTCACTTTCTGGCTAAGGTAAGCACCATGTTAATGCTTCTGATTTCAAATGTACAATGTAAACAAATATTATTCACAACTACTTTCATATAATATGAATGAAAAATAAATAGGCCAAGATGGGATGCATATGGATCTCTTAAAATTATTGTTCCTGTAAATGAAGACTTTACCAAGATTTCTGTGCTACAGTCCCTTCTTCATCTGTGCCCTCGGTCTTTTCAAGTTGCCTTGTGACTGTGACCCCATCAGTTTGCTGCTCTGCCGAGTGTGTTGTATTGGAGGATTTATTTACATTTTTTTTTCTTCTGAGGAAAGTAACTTTTGGCACTTGGTGGAAGTTCCTTCTGGTTGATTCGGGCATTCTTTCACTGGAAGAGGCTGATGTCCTTAACTCCCAGGCAGCTCTTTACCAAACTGACCTGTGGTTAAATATGTCTCCAACCTTCTGTTGTGAGCAGCTGTTCCGGGGATGCAGTGAGCCACTGTCTAGCAGTACCCAGAGCAGGATCTGCTGGGTTTCCGTCACAAATGATTAGGCAGGAACTACTGGCAGTGAATTGTACCTTTCTTTCAGGTCTACCACCATGGAGTGGAAGAGTAGTATTTTTAGGTGGAGAGGTTCCTTCTAAAGACCAATTTCTCTTCCTAACAGGCTAGGTGAAATTTGTGACTGTGCCAAAAACTACATGGCTTTCTCTTAATCAAAGACTTGCCAAGACAGGATGCCCAAGGGTAGGATTTCATTGTAGCTAATGTTTTGGTTTTGTTTTCAGTCTGAGATGAATTTCCATTGAAAGTTGTGCTTCCAGTGGTTTTTTAATAACATGTAATGTTTAGGCTACTCTGAAAACCATGCTATGTTTTAATAAACATCATTTGCTAGTTGATCATAACTAATAAATACATAGCTAAGTTATTGGGAGACATCACTAAGAATTGTACATGATTAGGGATTTCCCCCAATTAGGGGAGGAGTTGGAGGAGTAAGAGAAGAAATTTCTAATTTTTCTGTAACATCAAATTAATAGTTGTTCATTGTAGAATTATGGGGAAAACTGGATATTCTTAGAGAAAATTTTCTGCTCTTTACAAATCTCTCTTAATGCTTAGCCAAAGACATATTACAAAAAAACTACGTAGATACTCATGCATAAACTGTGAAATTCCAATAGCTTTTTGCAATGTACTATCTCTGTGTATGACACTTGTATTTAGAATATTTTAAAATATGTATGTAAATACGTTTAAAAAAGACTATGAACTAATATGTATGTATACTGTAACTGTAGTACAGTGTGTTCTGAAAAATACATAAAAAGTGGCATAGCTTTTCTACTGTGGTTTGTTGTGGCTTTTGGGATTTTTTTTTTTGATGGTGGTGGAAAACCTCAGTGTCTGTACTACACTTCATTTGTTTCTTTTTTCATGAATATTTGAGGCCTTTCTAAATAATGCATATTTAGATCAGCTATATCTATAACCGCGTTTCTGTTGTCTTCTCCTTTGAAGAAGATACTATAGCATGATACTATTCATGGTTGAACTTCAAGAATTATTAAAATAGTTATGAACCTGGATTTTTTTTCTGTAGTTTTTTGTCATTTCCTATGCATATGTATGTGTCATATGAAATCGGTATTACAAATGGATTGTATTTTGTTTTAGCAACATTTGTTGCTTGGCAGGTGTAAAAACATGTTAAAATAGATTTGGTAGTTTGCTCTTCAGACAACCTTTTTTTTTTTTTTTTTTTTTTTACTTTGTGCTTAGAAAATACTTTTTCTTTTCCCTGCAAAAAATTATGCATCTCTGTGGTATCCGAAACTTTACCATGTACTTTTCAGGGATCAATTTTCAAGCATGAACATTATAATAAGACACAGGCCATACAAATAAGCATGTTTAATATAAAAAATGCATGTATAAATGGCTAAACTGAAAACCAGAGTTTATACTAATAACATAAAATCTGGTGTAAGACCATTTTCATCCAGTACCTGCTTCTATTGTGGTTGATAACTGCACGTAAGTGAGAAAAGTTTTTGGGAGATACTGATAAATACTTGTTACTAAGCCCTCATTCTTTTTGTAAGAAATCATACTGTAAAAAATAATAATTAAGGAATATATTTCTCATATACCAGTCTTTTATTTGCATTAATTTTCAGGACCTGTGAGTCTGGATGTCTTAATTTGTAAAATTTTGTGTCTAGTTAAAAAAAAAAAAAAAAAAGATAAAATTTTATTTCAAGAACACTCCTTTATTTGTGTGAGTGTAATGACAAAAGAAGTGGTTTCATGATTCTCACTTAAGTTTTGTTACATGGCCATTTTGAATGTCAGAAAAAAACCATTAAACATGTACTCACCATACCTTATTCAGAATGCAAAAGCGATAACACTAATTAATGTTTTTGGAATTAAGATATTTAATTGGGTAGCTAACTATAGTTGGTATTTTGGAGTAGTTTGTTTTCAAGCTCCTCACAGGATCTTAATGAAACCAAATGCACTGACTTTTCCTGTCTGATTGGGGCTTATTACTCTGGACACATGTAGCCGGACCTCCCCTCACACCAGTGTGAGGTAAAGCTGTTTCAGTGAAAGGACCAGTGAGGATTGTTTTAGCAGAAAAGAAGGCACAAGATGAGGCCTAGGCTGCTAATTAACCATAATTAGGAGCAATTTGTTTATAATCAGAAGTTTTATAGCATACTCGAAGTACTTCAGTCCTCCCTGTGGTGGCTTTTTTTCAGGAATTCCACTGGATGAGCCCTGTATAATGCTTTGAATGTGGGTTGTATCTGAATGTCTGTGGCATCTTCAAACATAGAGAGTGCAAAAACTTCCTTTACACTGAAGGAAAACTGTATTGCTTTGTAGCAGTAACTGCTGCTACACTGCATTTTTTATTGTGTTCTCTGTTACAAAGGTCACATCAGCTCTGCACAGACGTGTGAGAGGCAGAACTAGACTTAGTGCATGCTGGTGCTTTTCAGTAAAAAAATAATTTTAGGTAGTTTACAAAAGGTGTAACAAAGTCCATCCCAAAAGTCTTTTGAGTAAGTACTCCTGAGGGTTTACAAGGTCTGAGGTCTAGGCTGCGACTTTATTTCTCCTGCTGTGGTGTTCATCTGTTTGCACTTCCTACTTCTCAGATTTGTAGCTGTGTCTTCCAGGAGGTACTGGAGACCTTCTGAAAGAACAGTAGCTAACAGAGAAAAAGTAGAAAACTGAGATGCAAAGACAGCTAGGGGAATTTTGGAGCCACATGGAATATGGCAGGTTTAATATCCAGATATAGTGCTTTCCATCCCTGAAAATTTTCCTGAAGGGATTGAGGATGCTATGCTTGTATAGAAATACTTTCTCGAAGGTGCAGGAATGGTGTAAGTATTTTAAGTATCACACATGAGATACAGTAGGCACAAAAAAATGAAAGGGGGTGTAAACTATCGAAAAAAAGCTTAAAAAGAAATACAATATTTTGCATCATATCAGAGACAGGAAACTTGAAGAGACTTGCATTTAAAGGATCATTTTTTCTTTTCATTGATATCTCAGTTATCATGCTGTTAATCCAGATATAGGGGAATAGATCAATTATATTGATTCCCGAAGCCAGAAAATGCAACCCAAGGAACTATTTAGACTTAACCTGAATTAAACTGGAAGGAAAACCAGTAACAGCTTCATAATACTTAAGTTACAGTTTTAAATTCAAAACTTAGTTGGGAAAGTAAGACTCTAATATACTTTTTATGGTGAAAGCAAATGTCATAAAAATGTATACAAATATTTTTCATTTTACAAAAGCTTTCTCTTGAGATGGCAGACTGTAGTGGTCTATTTAGTGTACAGTAAAAACACCTGAAATGTCTCACCAAAAAAAAATTATGCTGAGGTTAAAGACGGGAAAAAGTTGTATATGTCTTTAGGGTTAGTACTGCTATTCATATTTCTACTTTTTTTTTAAAAATTTTCCTAATTACCATACTTCAAGAGCATGTTCATCAAGCATACTTCAAGGCTTTCATTGAAGTATGTTTTTCCGGGTGGAGGTGAAGGAAAAGGAGTTAAGGCTTCTGCAGCTGACTGCTTCTGGCAGCAGCTTTGCGCTTGCTCGCCCTGCGTGAGCTGGAACAATCCCAGCTGGTAGAGTTCATGCACTGTGATTCCAGGCAAAGAAACTGAACTGTAAGCTCGAACTCAGTCCCAAGCTGCTGCCCTTGAAGTCACTGTCCTCTGGAGAAAGGATTACTGGAATAACACTCATTGTAGTTGCCACCAAGTCGCAGCTGTCAGAAAGCACAAGCGAGTGCTGCCGTGGGGGAGGAGGCACTACCTCCCCCAGAGGATGACTCTGAAAGCAAGAGTCTGGCGTGGTGAACCTCAGAACAGCCACATCACTTGAAGTGGAGTGGTTCTTTACCCGTTCTTGAATCATAGTTGGAGGGGCCTGGGGAAGGAAAAGCCTTCAAGCAGATAATGTTGTTTATGTTACAGTATACTTATAGCCAGTGAGATAAATAATGCGCAGCCTTGGACTTCCTCACAGTGATGAATGCCATCTCTCCCTCCAAACTGACTGACCTACCCATAGTCTTATTCACATGAGTGCTGGCACATGGTTTAAAACGAAGTCAGGAGCAGAGGAAGGAACTAGTACAGCGGCAAGAAAGGGGAAGAATACTAATGGGAATGTGAGCCAGCAAGTTTATTCTAATACTTTAGTCTCCATGTTAGGAGGATAATTGTCCATTACAGGGTTTTCAGGTAGACAATTAAAACAAGATGGCTTGATGGCATTTCCCTATCCTGTCATGCTCTCAAACCCTCTCAAGGCTGAGGAAAAGCCTGAAGTACTTAATGCTTTCTTTGCTTCACTCCTTAACAGTAAAGGAAATTGTTCTCAGAGTACCCAGCCCCCTGAGCAGGAAGACAGGGACAGGGAACAGAATGAAGTCCCCATAATCCAAGGGGAAATTACCAGTGACCTGCTACACCATCTAGACATACGCAAGTCTATGGGGCCAAATGGGATCCACCCAAGGGTACTGAGGGAGCTGACAGATGTGTTCACCAAGCCACTTTCCATCATCAGCAGTCCTGGCTCACCGTGGAGGTCCTGGTTGACTGGAGGTCAATGAATGTGACACCCATCTACAAGAAGGGCCGGAAGGAGGATCCAGGGAACTACAGACCTCTCAGCCTGACCTTGGTGCTGGGGAAGGTTATGGAGCTGGTCATCTTGAGTGCTATCACATGGCATGTATAGGACAACCAGGTGATCAGGCCCAGTCAGCATGGTTTTATGAAAGACAGGTCCTGCTTGACCAATCTGATCTCCTTCTATGACATGGTGACCCGCTTCATGGATGTGGGAAAGGCTGTGGATATTGTCTACCTGTACTTCAGTAAAGCCTTTGACACTGTTTCCCACAGCATCACCCTGGGGGAACTGGCTGCTCATGGCTTGGATGGGTGTGTTTTTTGCTGGGTACAAACCTGGCTGGATGGCCAGCCCCAAAGTGTTTTGGTGAATGGAGTGAAGTCCAGCTGGTGGCCAGTCACAAGTGGTGTTCCTCAGGGCTGGGGCCAGTTCTGTTCAACATCTTTATCAATGATGTGGACAAGGGGACTGAGTGACCCCTCAGTAAGTGTGCAGATGACATTAAGCTGGGCAGGAGTGTTGATCTGCTTGAGGGTAGGAAGGTGCTGCGGAGGGACCTGGACAGGCTGGATCCATGGGCTGGGGCCAATTGTGTGACGTTCAACGAGGCCAAGTGCCAAGTCCTGCACTTGGGTCACAACAACCCCATGCAAGCACTACAGGCTTAGGGAAGAATGGCTGGAAAGCTGCCCGGCAGAAAAGGACCTTGGGGTGTTGGTTGACAGCCGGCTGAACATGAGCCAGCAGTGTGCCCAGGTGGCCAAGAAGGCCAACAAGCATCCTGGCTTGTATCAGGAATACTGTGGCCAGCAGGACCAGGGAAGTGGTCATCCCCCTGTACTTGGCACTGGTGAGGCTGCACCTCAGGTGCTGTGTTCAGTTTTTGGCCCCTCACTGCAAGAAAGACTTTGAGGTGCTGGAGTGTGTCCAGAGAAGGGCAACGAAGCTGGTGAAGGGTCTACAGAACAAGATCCATGAGGAGTGGCTGAAGGAACTGGGGTTGTTTAGTCTGGAGTAAAGGAGGCTGAGGGGAGACCTTATCACTCTCTACAACTACCTGAAAGGAGGTTGTAGTGAGGTCGGTTGTCAATCTCTTCTCTAAGTAACAGGTGAGAGGACCAGAGGAAATGGCCTCAAGTTGCACAAGGGGAGGTTTCAGTTGGATATTAGGAAAAATTTCTTCACTGAAAGGGTTATCAGGCACTAGAACAGGCTGCTCAGGGAAGTGGTGGAGTCACCATCCCTGGAGATATTTAAAAGACTTGTAGATGTGGAGCTTAGGGACATGGTTTAGTGGTGGACTTTGCAGTGTTAGGTTTACGGTTATCTTAAAGGTCTCTTCCAACGTAAACAATTCTATGATTCTAAGTGCCCTCTATGTTAGTGAGAATTCAGTTTATTTCACCACATGATTTAGGCTCCTGTTTCTTTTAAAGAGGATAGAGTATTATATTGACATGAAGACTGTAAAATATTGCAATTCCGTATATGACCCATGGTGACATCATAGCACACAGTAGTGAGAGAGAGCAGTTTTCCCACTGCATATTCAAGGGCATCTCTTTCTACATTTATAGGTGCATGACTTCTGTTGGTTTGTTAAGGGCTACCACAAGGCTGCAGGGTTTGTACTGCTAACCCATCCCTCCTGCTTCCTATGCTCAAAATCCTTTTCCATCACATCCCCTTTTAAAATGCAGAGCTCTATATGAAGGTACTGGTCTATTCCGGCTGAGCGCCCGTTTCTCACATCCATTATTTTCCTGGCTCTAATAAATGGTTCCTATACAAATGAGGAAGTATTTAAAAAATATTTCCTCACTCTGCTCTTTAGTCTGGAAAATTCTGTGGGAGTGCTAATTTCCTTGACTGTGTAAAACTTTGCATTATTATCTATCAGGTATTATCAGCTGGAAGGGATTACTAATTTTTATCCTTTTCCTTCTGTAATGCCTTACATGTAAAAGCATCCACATACAGAGATGCCTCTTTTTGACCGAAGTAAACAACAGGAAAAAGCAACTAGGAAATGATACAACAGTAGCTTGCATTTGGAATATGCCATTTAGCAGAGGAATGTTTCAAAAATAGAATTACCTTCTACTTTGTCTGTCCAACAACAGAAACCAGAAACAAATGCTTGCAAAAGAATTCTCTGTAACCTTGTCAGCTAAGTGGTGAATTAAATGCCACATCTTGAATTACTCAAGATATCAACAAACTCACAGACAGGCAAGGCTAAAAATGTGATAGTCTGGATAACATTTCCTTGCCATCCTGTGTCTGAGCAGATCACATATGGTCTAGTTGTTGTAGGCAAAGCAGTACTCTCCACCAGAAATCCTCCTTATCCTGACAATAACTTTTAAACATGGACATGGTGTTGAATTTTAGTAAAATTACAACATACAGGATATTTTTAGTTGTGTGTGGGGTTTTTTTAATGGAATGAAAAAATAATGACATAAAGCTTAATCTGTTTTTACTATATCGTTGATATTAATGATCTGTTGCTCAACTTGCAATTTAACCCTAAATGTTAGAAGAATGTTGCTGTTTTGTTGGTTTTTGGGTTTGTTTGGTTGGGGTTTTTTTAATGACCTTCTGGAGTAACAGTTTCAGGCATTGACATGATACTGTCAGAAATTCATGTCATACGTTATCCCATATCAAGGGGATTCCTTGTCAGGAATACCAGTAGAGAGATATATGGATATGGAAAACCAACTGAGGATTTGAAACTTTGGGTGTCATGTGTATCACAGATGGTTTTAAGATACACATTTCTGTCAGTAGCTTTTAGAGAAAGATTTAAAAAAACCACAACCAACCAACCAAAGCCCTTCCATTTTTTAATTTGATATAACACTTTTTTTTCTTTTCATTTGACTTCAGAAATTAGTCACAGATATAACATCTAAGTTTCAGAAGATAATTTTGTCATTTGAAGAAGAGGATGTTGAAATTGATGTTCTGCCTGTTTTTCCTCTTCATTTTCTATGTGTGTATTTTCTACGCAGACTTTTACTGTGGTAATAAATTGCCACCATTGTTGCTTTTCAAATTTTTGTTGTTTACTTTTGGCAAGACTCAGGGGTACTTAAAGAGATTAACAGGGAAATTACTAAGTAAAGTCTCTCAACGATATCTCTCTTGCTAATGTGAGAAAATGTGTGCGTGCTTCAATTTAAATGAGAGCTGTGAAAGACAAGTTTTTAATATATCATAGTACTGTAGAACATGATGTAAATGTGTTGGAGGAACATGATGGTATATTGGAAAAGGGAATGGACATGAAGCAGCAAGGTTGTTATGGGGAGATACATTGGATCTTTTCCTTGCATGCTTTGTAGCCTTTGAAGAATTCTTATGGAGCTGGAATTGGTGACCATTATTTGAGATGGTGTTTCTTCATTCTCTGGGATGAATGAGTCCTTTCCCTCCCCCTCCCCCAACGTGGAAAGCCTGATTTTGCAAAGAATTAAATGAAGTAACTGCTGTTCTTAGCATGGTTAGTAAGTGTCAAGAACTCATTGAAGACAAATAAGGTCTCTTCCACTTCATAGTAATTCTGAGAGTATTAAATAATGTAATGAGAGGGAAAAAAAAAAAAAAGGAAAAAAAAAACCCACAACAAAAAAACCTGCACTTTACAGAGCTTGGTCAGTTTATGAAAAAGATTATATAAAGTGTTTATCTTCGTGGGCACTAGGAGATGCATCTTTCTGACACAGGCTGATCTTATGCAGTTCCGTACTTTGTAGTAATCTAGTTGAATTTCTGTCAACTTTTTTCAGGGCCATGAATTGTTTTGTTGTTTGCTTTTTTTTGTCTGTCTTTTTTTTTTTTTTTTTCCCCTCCATCAGAAAACGAGGAGGAGATCAGATCAACAGTTTAAAAAAATAATGGCCACTGAAAAAAACTTGAGGCTGGAAGTTAGAAATACCAATAAAAAAAAAAAAAGCTAAAATGGATAATGTATGTTACTGTGTAAATAGAGAAAGCACGTATAATGTGATAAAGTCTATTTAGGGCTATTGTGTAATAGTTCTTATTTATTAAGCTTGAAAAAAGGGTATAAATAAAAACTATTGCAGAGAATTTTGTAAGATAGTTGGCTATACAGTTTTAACCATTATCTCCTCCTATGTCTGAAATTAAGCCTGTTTTGGATTATTACTTCCACTTATTTTCAGACTAGTAAATATAATAACAGAACTTCAGTATTTTTAGCCATTGGAACCATAAAATTCCAGACAATTAAGGAGACAATTTGGGTAAGACAGAATATTCAGTTCTGTGGATGTTGCAGTGAACATGTTGCACTGTTGAAACACTGTTAAAAAGCAATCAAAACACAGCATAAAATCTTTTGTTTCATTGTTATACTCTTTTTTTCCTTGAAAAATTGAAGCCCAACTATCAAAGAAACAGAGTAGACAAAGGAGAATAAAAATATTGCATCTAACGAAGAGAAGGGACTGTGATTATAAAAATTACTGAAAAGCAATTATACTTCTTGCTGTGCTATGCCTTCAATGAAATTGCTACTGACATTTTATTCTAAATTTTTGGTTTTATCAAAGGTGTGCAAAAAGGAGACGGTGCTTTAAGTCTGATGGTTGCACTTGCACCCAGCAAATGGCCAAATAAGGCTTTTATCTAGAAATCTGCTTTATGATAGTAGAACCACTGTTTAAAGTATTTTCCATGTAAGCAACTATTAATATATTTAGGCTTTTTATTTTGAAAGGTTTATAATCTTCACTGAGAAACTGAGAAATCTTTACTGGGAAACTGAGAAACTTTTTGTAACAGGTGTAACTTTTCAGGGGAAAGAGGGGTGTGGGGAACTGTGTGTTCCCCTGTAGGCTCTTTCTGGCAAAACACAAAGTATCTTGTCCCAAGGTTGCAATGTGCTTGGGGTTTTTTGTTTGTTTAGCCAAATGAAATAAATATTTATGTATTGACCTATATATTTCACAAATTAACATTTCCATCAGAACATATCCATTTTCATTCCCATCCATAATCTCTGTGAATCTCTCTAAATATGCACTAGGGTCTGAAATGTGCCCTCTCTAAGTAAATGCAGTGTATTTTTGCGAAGTCACAAGTGGTAATTTAGTGTTTTGAAATATTTTAAATTGGGTGTAAGAATTCTGTGAATTATACACACACAACAAGCCTTTTGAAGAAAATTAATCTGTACCTTGTACAGCAGGTGATGTTTACATGTTTACTGTGAATCAAAGGTGATTGATTTTTAAAGGGCATTATCTGCTACTTATTTGCCTGCAATTTTTTCTTTTATAAAAGTGTTAAATTTATTACCACATCATAAATCCTTCTTGTTAGCATTATGATTGCAGTAATCAAATGGAAAACTTGGTGTCCTCTTCCTTACAAAACCAGAAAGAATATTTCCAGCTTCTTTCTGCCATCCTATTTGAGATATATCCTGCAAACCTACTATAGCTAGGGGATGCATTTTATTTCTCCTTTTGTACTGCTGATAGATCTCTTTTACTGTGCCTTATGTTTTACTTTATCATAATCAGTGATCTTTGTACCTGAGTGTGAATTCTGTTAAGTTCTGTCAAAATTCCTTCTAATGTGTTAATGCCTTTCTTTTGTAAAGTCACAGTTAATGTGGATACACATGTAGTGAATTACTTAAGATGTAAATATTTTTATGCTTTAACTTGCAAGCAATGCTTTCCCAGTTTGTAACAACAATTTTCCTCCAATTTAGAAGAGGATAATGGGGAACAATATTTCTCTCTCCCTTTTTCTCTAGTAGATACTTTCAATTATGAATAAACCAGTAATATTCTGTAGTTGAATTTCTGAAAACATGGATTTCTACTCTGTTTTTCTAAATGTAGTGCTTACTGTATTAAAAGAGTGAAGTACTGGAGACTGCAGCAAAAGTACACT
This sequence comes from Podiceps cristatus, assembly GCA_000699545.1. Classification (NCBI taxonomy): domain Eukaryota; kingdom Metazoa; phylum Chordata; class Aves; order Podicipediformes; family Podicipedidae; genus Podiceps; species Podiceps cristatus. Next base: position 27,218 of record KL260392.1, on the reverse strand, counting down.
TTGCACATACACACACACATATACAGACATACACAGTTATTTTTACATCTGAACTACCTGGCATTTATGTGAAGTATTCATTGTATGGAATTTTGTTAAAATGAAAACAGATCACTTTGTGGTAAACAAATATACCTCTGCATAAAGCCAGCAAAAGGTAACCCTATGTATCATGAAGTTGTGACAGCGTGTTCCTGATCCTCAGTGAGGCAACCATTATTTTGCAAACAATTATTTAGGAAGGAATTGGAACTCTAATTTTTTGCACAATATCTTTGTCACTTCAGAAGCTGTGGCACTGGCTAGTTCATGTAAAGAAGGTTTAACACAACATGTCAAAAGTTCTGCCAACCTTATTTAAGGTTCTGGGCTTTTGTCGAATGAACTTTTCTTGTTTTGAAAAAATGTGTTAGACTAGATTTAACTGCAGTTGGTGACTAGCCATAGAGGAAATTGCCACTATAGAAGAACAGAGGTTTACAACCATGTCATATATAAGTTAAAAAACAAGAAACCTCTTTTGTGCCCTGAAAGGCTTTTAAGCATAGTTTTCAAGTAGAAATTTTTATCCAAAGTAGTTCCTTCTGAAATACTATATTTTAGACAAAGATGGGTTCTTTAGTTTGTCTAGATATCTAAATATTACATGGCCTCTTCACAACTGGGATTTTATTAGACATTCTGAATTGTGCCATTCAGGTAAATCAAAAAAGTTTGATTTTCTCTGTAGAGAAAGCCATCGCATATTTTATGATAGAGATAATAATCTACATTTATAGTGGGTTTAGAAGTGATTTTTGATAAAAGTGGGAAAGTGTTGTTGAGGTAGGCAGCTTCTACTGAAATTGGATTTCTTATCCTCTGCTTGAAAGCTAGCTGTTGTCAAAATACAGCAAAATTAAGATCCAATAAGAAAGTGACAGGCAGTATTTTAATCAAAACACTTGAAGAGGTAAAGCATTAGAAATAAATGCAATGTATATACCAAAACCATAAATACTTGCTAGGAAAACCAGATACTCCCTACCTGGTAACATGGTAGATCTGAACTGCTAATTGTAGACTGTCACAAAAGCTTGGGTTCTGCTTTCATACCACTGATTCAAGAGATGTTCAGGTAATTCAAAAACACTCCTACAAAGTCTAATTAATGATAGATTCACAGGGGTGTTGAAGTGGGGATTTATGTTTGGCCAGTAGCTCATGTCTGTTGGTGAAACCTGAAGAGAGTGAATAGAGCTAATGAATTTGGAACTTGGCAGCTCCAAGAGGATGCTGTCCCACTGGCATGAGGATGTGCAGTCATTGAAGATTCTCTTTAAAAATAGTAGGCAGAGTGCCTGCAAACTTTGGTCTGTATTGTTAATTTTAACTATACCATATGTTTAATCTTTCTGTCCTTTCAGAAAGACAGTCTAAGAGAACAGTGTTTCTGTGGAAGCTGCAAAGACCATGTGCTACGCGTTTACAGGAAATCGTGCAAACAAGGATGACTTTATCTTAAAATATGGCATGTCTTAAGCATTCACTAAAGAGATTGTCAGAGAAAATCACTTTCTCCTCTCCCGCTCCCCACTTTGTCTATAATTAGAAAATGATGATGAAATGCAAATTGTGAGTTAATAAGAGATATCTTAGGCCAACTATAGCATTTCTCAAAATCCACTAGCAGTTAACTACTTGTTCATTTTCTCTATTGTATCTATTAGCAAATGCAGTATTTGGAATGAATGTAAGGTTGGGCAAATATCAACTGTTAACTTAATAATTTATATGAAGAATGATCAAACTACATGTTTTCTCCGCCTAAAAACTGACCTGAATTTGTCTTTTAAGTAGCACAAGAGTACCATCTCTAGATTTGCCATGCTGCATAGACATAAATCAGATGTTCTTTCTATGTTGACAAATATAATAATGAAATATATCTGTGACTCATTGGATTTTTTCCTCTTATTAACAATTGAAATATTCAAGGAGAAATTTAGGTAGAGTTGTCTGGAAGAAAAAAAAAAAAAAAAAAAAAGACATGTTCAGTCACTGGCATAATATGGATAGATGTGTGTTACTCATGCATCTAGATAGTTATACAATAGGCAGGGAGTACTAAAGTGATTCCAAGCAGATGATTTGTCCTTAGACTTTTTGTTTTAACACCCTACTGCCTTCAAAATGATCTCTGAGACTCGTTTAAGGAAGTTAAGTTATATAGAAAAGAAATGCTCTTTCTGTTTCCTGAGTTCATAATCAAAATTTATAGTTCTGTTAAACACACCTTTACTCTTCCATTTAGCCTTGTGTTCTGATGGGAAAATCCTGAAGAGCAGACTTGTGCAGGAAGTAGAACATCACTGATAGACAGAAAAGTTTGTGATCTGAACATTCTTGTGAGCTGAAAATTTTAAGGATTAAAATCTTAACCTTTCTTACAAATATACACTTACAGAAGTACTTCAGTGTTGGTCAGTTAAAATGTTCAATTTTAAAATTAAAATATGTGAATTTGTCACGCTTAAAAATTTATCTGAAATATATTTTGAGTTTTGTTTGCAGAAGTCCAAAATGTTTTGTTTGGAAACGTGCTAATGGAGTATTTCAACAGTAAGTGCTATGTGACGTTTCTGTTCAAAGTTCAAGTAAAATAAATATTGAAAATCTACGTTCATATAAAATGATTATGTTTTCACAAACTAACGTTTTTGGACAGAAGAATATCTCAACTTCATGAAAAACTCCTCTACTTAAATGGGGAATGAAAAAAATACACATTTTTAATCTTATGGAGTAGTGCTGCCACTGCTCTTGTATCTGCATAACGGCATATGGCATACATTCACAGTTTATTTTACCTTCCTCGCTCCATCAAACAAGCTCTTTGCATTTTTCTCCACTGAAATTATTTATTTGCACTTAAGTGACCAACAGCTGGGTTCTAAGCTTACCACTAACCTCGCTTGTAAATCAGTGCTTTGCTTATGGAGCTTGTGTATGTAACACAATTCTCTGCACATGTAGTGCATGCTTTTTGCAACTGTGAAGTGTGAGGAATATTTTGTGCACTTCATCTGCAAACGCCACTCTTTATTTCCTATCTCTTCGGCCTTAATTATTCTGTTGTTCTAATGTGCATTGTGATGGTATAGGAAAGTCCTCATTCTAGTTTAAACAAACCTCACTCTTTGCAACCATCTGTCTCCATCTGTGCCCGTTCTCCACATTGTAAGCAGTAGAGTTACCTGTAAAATAATACTCCTGGGAGTCACATCTGTATTTTGAAGCACAAATAAAAATTACCTTGGGCATTTGCCCCAGGAGAGATATAAGTGGAGAGATATTAGTGTTCTTGGTCCCCTCTTTTAAGCTCCCAATATGAGAGAATCTCTCCCAGAATAATCACAGCAGTCTGCAATTGCATAAAGTTCATGAGTTGCCACCTAGGTCTGCTGGAAGCTAAAAGAACTACCAAGGTAATTTTAAATTACACGGGTATTTCTGCCGTTACTGTTACCTGGAATTTCTCTCAGACGTGTACAAGGAGTTTAACTACTGAATGAAGTTTAGTCTGTAAGGAGTCTGAAACAAGATTAGGACATAACTTCTGACTGGCCAACTAGAGAGGGGTATGCAAAGAAAACTGCCTGCAGCCAAAGAGGAAAAATGGATTTTTCACAGTGACACTAACACAAGAAGTTGATGAGCTGCTCTGTGCTCATCAGTCTATTCCCTTATGTGAACCCATGTCCAAAGGGATAATGGTAATTTCTGCCTTGTCAAATTCTCCCCTTCTTCCTGATTATCCTTGCACCACTGATTCAATCATCTGACATTCTGTTGCAGATTAATTCCCCTCTCGTGGCTTGCTTTTTTTTTAATGGAGACAGGGTATAGATTCAATACAGAAATGCATATTGAATAAGACAAAGATTATCATTTTAGGAGTTTCCTTTATGGTTTTATATGCTTTTATATCAGCAGAAGGAAAAGGGAAGTAGGAGGGAGACAAATGAAAGGAGGTGATTGGGAAAGAGAGGATGTGACAGGGAAATTGTGTTCTGGATAAAATGTCAAGAGGATGGGGATGTGGTAGGTTGCTCTTGTTGTGTCACTTCCAGGAGAATCCATGAAAGGATTAAGTCACCTGCAAATAACAGTACTGGATCTTTGTGAGTGTTGTCACTGTGAAAGGAGCACACACAAACATTGAATGTTTTTGAGGGTTACGTATAATTTCTTCTTTCCTGTCATTAATCAAAGGTGAGTGATATGAGTTAAAAAATCAAACAACCTGTAGGCAACAATACACCTTAAAAACCTACAGCAATTCACTGGTGCAAATCGCTGAGGAGAGTATGGCACAAAGAAAAAGCTGAAGCATGGATTTTTACGTCCCATTTTTGTGGAATTTTGTGGCATTTACATTCCAATTTGTAAGTGCCTCATCCCTGGAAATGTTCAGAGTCAGGTTGCATGGGACTTCAAACAACCTGATCTAGTGAAAGATGTCCCTGCCCATGGGGGGGGAGGTTGGAACTAGATGATCTTTAAAGGTCCCTTCAAACCCAAACCATATGATTATTATGAGTGCTAGACATACCACAATAATTTAGCTGTATTGTTACAGCTAAATACAGTAGTGTATAGCATTCAAATTTGCAGGATAGCTGATGCAACCATCTTTCAGGTCTTTGAATATAGCAGAAATTAATTGAAAAACGAGATGCCCTTTGAAGGCATTAGCTATAAGTAGGAACTAACTCTGTATTTTTCTTTCACATTGGTAGTATCCAGCCATGGAAATACCAGATGTGTTAGTAAGCTCTGTCTCCCAATGTCTTTATTGTTAAAACTTCATTGTATAAAATCTTCACTGTACGTAGCAAGCTTTTTCACCCTTTAGAGAAATTCAAATGTAGATATTAGAGAAGAGATGTAAGGCTCAGCAAGTGTTTGTCCCATAAATTCCGGATGGGAAGAAAGCCCAGAGCCCGTCTTTTGAACTTTGAACCTTCCCCTTTTTCTAGTACAATAATTTAAATCCAAACAGAACTTTTTTAAACAATTGTGTATTTTAGTATTTCTTAGGAAAAACTTTTTAAACACATTAGAGGAAAAACAGTTGTTCATTTTACAGAATCTTTGGTGAAGATACCATTTTGTATATCTTATCAAATGGACAAAGTTGAAGATTTTATGTAAAAGTTTAATGCCCTAAGCTGTCATTCCACTAAAAGGAAAGCAGTTTTTTACAAACATTTTGCTTGAGAGCTTTAATCTGACAATAATTAAGTAAAAAGAATAAACAACAACAGACAAAGACTGTTTATTTGCCATAAGGAGTTTAAGTTAGCGAATGTATTTGTATGAAGATGTAAAATTAATAGCCAAGTTTAATATCTTACCCAGGACACTTTAAGAGTTATGAAAATCTCAAGGTTTGCATAGGTCCTCCAAAATTTGGAATCCTTCTATAATTCATAGTACTTTTCTGTAATCATCCCAGGTCAGCTACATGCGCTATGGCATGTCAGCTAAATCATGCACAGTATTGGGAAAGGTGTCAATATTTAAGTTTTTTAACTATCTGGAATAAAATATTCCATATATTAGGAGCACTGCGCTTTGTCCCAGTGAAACGTAGAGTTCTGAAGTAAATGAAAGAGGGCATTGCGAGATATTCAGTGTGGGAGATCCTCTGAGGACATAGACTAGAATAATTCCTGCAGGGAGTCTGGGATGTTGGCTCCTGTCAGCAGCAGCCACGTGTTGGCAGTTTTAGAAAATCTCTAAGGCAGCCCATCATGTTAGCCCCAGAGAAGGTGGTAGGGGAGGAGGTCCTTCGCAGATCCTCTCCAGGTTTTTCTGGGTGTACTGGATCTTCAGGTGGTTTTCAGTTAACATGGAAGGTTGGGTTCATGTGCTTCAGCTTTGACTCTTAATTGTTAAAAAATAATTAGCTTTTTTATTTTAATGTTTTTCATTTTGTAGAGAGAGATTTCTTCTCAAACGTGATGAGCCAAAGCCATACTCCCTATGAAGCTGCTCATGATGCACGAGAAAAGTGACATGCTTTTTTCAAGCTAGAGATTTGACTGGCATTCCTCTTAAAAATAAAAGAAATTCATTTTAATGTACATTTAGAAAGGAATATAGATACTTTATGTTATGCATGAAGAACAGTTTCAATAATCTTTACTTTTCCAGTTATCACACTTTCCAGTGGGAACTGAGTACGTGTTTCTTTTTGAACAGAAATGAAAAATATTCCTATTTATGTATGATCTTCCTGAATCTGAATATGTTTATAAGTACATACTTACAAGGAGAATTTATACTGTAGTCACAGAGGCACATTATTTATTAAAAGCAATTTGATATTATTTATTAAATCTGTGGTTTTTTAATACAAATATATTTCTAAACCAAGAACTTGGGAACAAACAGCTTGAAGCCTCCTGTCATTGTTAAAGTAATTGCAATACGTAAGTATAGAATAAGGTGATGTTAGAAACAATAATCAAAAGAGAAAATATGCTCAACTGGAGGAAATTTTTAGTTAACTTCCTTTACGTGCTTCTGACTCTTGCTTTTCTTCTTGTAAAGGACTTGCATTATTATTGCATTACTTCCTAAACCAAAAATCATATTTTTATAACTGATCATCTCGGGAGAATGGAGATGGTAAAATGCAGTTATATCTGCATTCCTACTGCTTAATTGCGTAGAGATGCAAAGAGAAAGCAAGGCTGTGCCTGTAAGAGACAGACCCAAACTGGGAGAAGCACAGCCACCTTGCCTCAAGGGAATTGCAGGGGCCCATTGTGTGCCTCGGGGAGGGAGAGAGAAAAAGAACAACTCATTCAACAGGAAAGGTGCTTAGAGCAATGCCCCGAGAACATGTCATCCACTGCTGAAGGTGAGAGGGATAGCTGCTGCCTCTAATGGCTTGCGTTGTTTGCAAGGCTGCCTTCCTCTATGTGCTACAGCTGACTGATCTGAGAGCTCCGGTAGTTGCAGCTATGCTTCTCCCTGTGTACCTTACTTTAAACGATGCCCTAAGAATGGCTCCTGACTATATTAATTACACAGGAAAGATCACGGAGTGCCCTCCGTATTGGACCTCTTCTGTCATCAACAGTGAATGTAAGAGTACGACAGTGGTGATTATAATTTGGGGAAAATTCACAGCATGACTGATTAGATTTTCTTTTGACATTTTAATCATCATAAAGGCTCATTGCTGCTTTGTTACACTGAAATCTTTGTGAATTGGATAATAAATACATGTCATGTATTTGAAGGATGACTTCTTTCCTTGAAATTAGCTAAGCTTGACTAAATGCTGAATATGCTACAATGTTATCAGTGGGCTGGTGTCTTAGAAATGTTGTTAGACTGTACAACACATTTATTTTAAAATATCATACAGCACTTATTTTAAAGTCAATACTGTAAACTTTCTTGAATCTTAACTGCTAATGGACAGTTTATTAGAACAGATAATTACTGTGATAACCAATTAAACATATCGTAGCTTTTCTGAGAAATGCTTTTGGGAACCAACTTTATCCCAGTACAATTTAAATGGATTTCAGAACAACTTGCAGTAGATTTGGATAATATCCTTTCCATCAGCACTTAATTGCCAGAAAACGAGATAAACAGTACATGAGGAGTTCTTAAAAAAGTTGATTGTGTGTTAAAATACCTGAATAACTCTGCACAGCATTACATAGCGCCTACTGTGAAAATAGTTCCATTCAAGCTACTGAGACTAGTGAACCAAGTAGATTTAACTTCCAGACATTGCTAACAAACTACCTTATGAAAGTCACAGAGGAAAAGGTCCTCAGACTGACTGTCCTAAATCGGTACATACTTTGTTTAAATTCAAGCTTAGATCTTCCTTTGTAGATAGTTATGTCTTGACTTATAAGTTGCATGTCTACAAGCACTGGTAAAGACACTTGGGCTTTATATTCTGATAACAACCCAAATACTATTTCTGAAAGTTTACGTTTGCCATCAGCATTTAGGACCAATTTTAATACATCCAATTGTTTCTGTATAGTACCCATTTTTTTTTTATATTCTGCTTAATATATGTCTGGTTTGCAAAAATATGTACACAACATATGTCTTTTCTATTTGCTTCTTGTCTAAAACGGTTTTAGCACAAATTAGTACATAAATAGTAACTATTATTAATGTTGGCATTAGTCTGGAATCATTTGTTATACCCACTCATCTATATTTCGCATGCTGATCATGTTGAAAATCAATGAAGCATGTAAAATTGTAAACAACAAAGTGGAAGCATTTGCAATTCGATCCACTTCTGCTTGCAGATTAACTGTTTTAATCTTAAAAAAAAAAATCCCCATGATACAATAACAATTGTATCATGGAGCCAACAATATGAGGTCTAGCCATGTGAAATTTGTCATGCCTACAAATGGAGATTTGTACCTGTTGTACCAAAATTTCACATAAGGAGTTCAAATGATAAAGTAGCTATAGTGACGTGTACCCATTTCTGTTGTAGGTGCTTTGTGCACATTGATTTACACACGATATGTTTCTTGTATAGTATGTAAGTTTGTGTTGGTAAAACAAGAGGAGAGGGAATGAAGCGGTGTGGCTGAGTTGCTCAAGGTCACTTTTACGAAGTTAGTAGCGGAGGTGGGACTAGAAGTCAAACATTTCTGTAATTGTGCTTCAGACCAATCATTGCCAGAATCCCATCTAGGTGATTATATCCACCTAACGTTACAGTGCCTTTCCTAAAGGGCATTGAACCCCAAGCTTGATTAATGGTGACACATTACTTTCTGTGACAGGAGCATAAGCTCTGAATGAACAATTATTTAAATGTTCTCAATTGAGAATCATGCCTTTGTCATCCATGCTTGATGTACAAACATGGTCTCCTGACTGTCTACGCTTTTGCCCATCTGTTTGGATGGCATAATGCCTGTTCTCAAGTAGGTCAAAACCTTGCCATAGGGCATGTATGCCAGGCAACAATGGCTTTCAGTGGAAGACTGCATAACCCTGAAAGTGTCTTCACTTCTGCAAGAAGCCCTTGCTTTGGTATACGATTGAATCATTAGCTCCTCAGGTTTCTATACTTACCCTCAGATATTGCAAAGCAGTATCTGAACAATAGGGAGAAAAAGGGGAGAATGGCCTAATATGATAGAAAAGAGGCAAGAAAGAATCTTTCTTTGGTTTTATCTTCTATGAACTCTGAGAAGAACAATGTAGTTTTAATGTTATAGTGTGGAACCTACCAGGCCAAGGGGAAAATCTGGTATGGTGCCTGTTGTGTTAGGTTTCTCTGGCTACTTCTGCTCCACATATTCAGGCCCCTGAGGCTGAAAAACAGGGACGCTGGTCGATGCACAGACCTCAGATTTCTCAAGATGACCACTTACTGTAGTCTACATGGAGAGCAGACTGTCTTAAAATAATTCTCATCCAAGAAATGAGTGAGAGTGAGGGTATGTGCATGATTTGAATTTGTTTGACCTTAATACTTGCCTTGTTTATATCTGGTACATAAAAAGGAAGCATACAAAATGGTAGTACTGGAATTTCTGTGTGGTATGACTTGCTCATTGTATGAACACTTATCTAGAGTTAGCAACATGCATATCTTTTTGCAGGAGAGTAAAATATCTTCTATGTGTTTGTTATTTTGATGTTCTCTCAATAGGGAAGACAGGAATCGATCTTCTGAGCCCAATGGCTGCTGTACTCTGCAAAATATAAGCTAAGCTCTTTTATGTTATATTAAATAATGATTTAAATTTGCTGTTACAAATTGTTTGAGATGCTGTCATGTTTATTTTATTTCTAGCCAGTATATACTAGCATAGCAACATAAGAACAAAAATAGTTAAAATTATCGTTCAGCTTCAAGGGCTTCAGTACCCTGAAAGTCACTGAAATGATTTAGACTGGGAATCTGTTCTATTTTTTCCCCCTTCGATTTAAGATCTGCAGGGTTATCTCGGATACATACTGATTGAAAATTATATTCACATTAATGTACTTATTGCAAAAGAACCAAACAACACTAAAGGCTTCTGGAGTTCAAATACTGCAGAAAACTCCATACTAGCTATAGTGCACTAATTCCGTGAAATAGAAGGGAATAAGCAAAGTGCCCTCTAGTGTAACAGTTTAGCCATGCCTGTTTATAGAGTGAGTATAATACATATAAAATCATCCACTATCTTTTTGATCTAGTAAGAGCATGGATAGAGGTGAACTTTTTAAATTTTGCTGATAATTCATAACTGTTTTTTTTTCACTAGCACATTACTCCGATTTGTTGATTATAAAAGTAAATTCAGGCCCACCACCAGAAAAAATAAAGCAGAACAAGAATAAATAGCTCAAAACCAGTATTAGGCATATACTCTCCTAAAGAAACATCAGTTTCCATTATGAAATACTGCTGGTATTTCTCTGAACAATGTCAGTCCTGGTGGCCTCTGCCAATCTGTTGTGTTTCTTCCTCTCCTTCCTGCTTGCTCCATGTCATACAGCTTGTGCTGAAGTTGCCAGCATCGTTGCCTGTCTAGAACAGAGAGAAAATGTTTGAAAAGAGCTAACATCACCAAGATGTGTACCTAAGCTTCCTCACGTATACCTTATAATCGATGAGCTCTGCCTTTCTAGCTGTAATCCAATGCAATCTTTTAGTTAAATTGTCCAAGTTCTCCATGTGAAGAACAGATACGTATTTGTTTAAGCCTTCAGATGGGCAGTCCAAAGGGCTGAAACCAAGAGCCTGAGTCTCAAGTGTAGTTTCACAAGTGGTCTTGCTCTGCAGAGTGATTCGATGCATCTTCATGCTGGCCTGGAAGTCTGAAGACAGCTGGTAGGAAAAGTTACATACCAGATGTTTCTGTGCACACATGTGATTCAGTGCTTCTCAGAATTATTCAGGACTCAGTTATCTTCTGAGACTACAGGCTATTATTTAGTAGCCTAAAAGGTTAGAATAGGAGATTTCATAGAGTCATAGAACAGTTAGGGTTGGAAGGGACCTTGAAGATCATCTAGTGCCACTCCCCTGCCGTGGATGGGCAGGGACACCTTTCCACCAGACCAGGCTGCTCAGAGCCCCGTCCAACCTGGCCTTGAACACTTCCAGAGATGGGGCAGCCACAGCTGCTCTGGGCAACCTGTGCCAGTGCCTCACCACCCTCATTGCGAAGAATTTCTTCCTAATATCTAATCTAAATCTGCCCTCCTTTAGTTTAAAACTGTTCCCCCTTGTCCTTTCACTACACGCCCTTGTAAAAAGTCCCTCTCCATCCTTCCTGTAGGCCCCTTCAGGTACTGGAAGGCTGCTATAAGGTCACCTTGGAACCTTCTTTTCTCCAGGCTGAACAGCTCCAACTCGCTCAGCCTGTCCTCACAGGAGAGGTGCTCCAGCCCTCTGATCATCTTCATGGCCCTCCTCTGGACCCGCTCCAACACATCTATGTCCTTTTTGTGTTGGGGCACCCAGAGCTGGACACAGCACTGCGGGTGGGGTCTCACCAGAAAGGGGTCTTGGTTCTTCTCAGCTTGGACCCATAGCTGTGTCACCCTAAATGAATGACCTAGCCAGCAGACTGCCACAGTTGTCAGCAGGGCCCCTCAGCATCATGTCCAGGGAAGCTGTGTTACTCCGCAACCAGAAGTGCAAGAACCTCTCAAGTGGAACCAGGATGAGCCGGAGCACAGCACAAGTCTGGTCAGACCAGCCAGCTGGGAAGGGGCAGCCCAGCAGTTTCGACACCAGTGCTTGGGCTGCTGGAATCACACAGAAAAACACTGAACTAACCTTTTTTGCACCAAGTGCCCTAAATTCTTTCAGTGACTTGGTATCAAGTTCATCTTGCTGGCCTTTTTTCTGCACCCTTGTATTGTTTTACAGTCCCAGCACCAGGAAGAGCCATGGCAGGAGCTCTCACACAGAATAGGCATTTGCCTGGAAGTTATGGCTATCCTCTTAAATTAGGAGCTCTGGTTCACAACCTTCTGGGCTAAGTGTTTTTAGCATTAGGACATGGCTTCGATTCAGTATAGTCACATTATGATAGTATATTGTTTTTCCATATACCTCAGATACACCTAAACATACTTCAGGGACCTACAGGTGAAATCTGGCCTTCCAATAACTAAAAAAGGACTAGGAAGTGCCTTGGAATGCATCACAGTATACCTCCATGAAACAGCAAACTGTCAGAGAACCAAAACCAAGTCAGAGTGATATAAACACTTACCCTGATGGCTCTTCAGAGCTGCTTCAAAACCACTTGCCAAGCTTAAAGATAGATGCTGGGGTTTGGATATTCTCAGTGCCGTTTAGAAGGACTTTACGAAATAGCCTTTTCTCTGCTTTCTCTTGCCATATCCCAGAAATAACAAGCAGCCTCCAGAGAAGCCTGAACAGTTGCACTTAAAACAATTAGACCAAACCTTTCTTAATAAAATTCAGGAATGTGTACTACAGATGTCTCAGGGTACCTTAGCAGTATGTGGTCAGTAATGATGGCCTTTTGCAGCCCTGAGAATTGTTACGATAGACCATAGGAAATGAAACAGCCTACTCTGAAGCACTAAGGGAGAGCTGTTTTCTGTCTCCGTTGTCCTAATAAATGGTGGGCTGCAACAGATTTCCCAGTTTAACCAGAGCTTTCTATAGGTTTATCTCTCTACAACTTTAGACCACCCTCCTTTAAGCATATGATTCATTTAAATTACATAGTCTGGAGGTCAGTCTGCAGAGAAAGATCTATAGAGGAAGCCTTAGGAAAACTAGCTGGCTAAATGTTAAGGTTAGGGACTGTGTAATAATCCTCTATTCTTTTCTTTCTATAGTTAACCCTTTCAGTGGCAGAATTATAATAAGGGGCACTTATGGTTTGCCTTGCGCTCCTGTTATTAATACTAAGTAGGAGCCAGTCTTTTTACAGATCTTGCAACTTCACAGTCAGCAGGTCTGTATTTATGGATGCTATTCTGAGACACTTAATTTCCTGTGCGCTCTGTGAAGCCTTGGTGCCTAATACAGGGTTTTGGATTCCACCCCAGTGACCAGGTGCCTCCAAGTTACTTGTATAAGCACCTGACACTTTTTTTTTTTTTTTCTGTCCAGCCATTGAAACAGAGAGTTAATCATAGTTGAACTTCGAGGTGTTATGTCCAGTGACATGAAGTAGCTGGACGTTAGCAAACAATAGGGTGAAGAAGTCCCTGATCAGAGGCAAATGGGACAAAATTTACATGAGGAAGCAAAAAAAGCTGTAAGTGGATTTATTTTACTTTAAAAAAATCAGAATTGTAAAAATCAGAGTAGTACACGTCAAACCTATGCAAATGTGTATGTTAACCTTCATTTAAATATGTTGTGAAAGAGACTTAATAGGAGTAACAGATAACAAAAGCTTGAATTCAAGAGTGACTCCCATTGAATTATTTCACAGAATGTTGAAACTTTGCATAGAAATCTGGCCTGCAGATATGCAGTACAGGATTTGGTTAACACCATATGAAACACCTGAAATTAATCACTATTAATAATAAGGCTTCTTGCATATAATAAAAGAACAGGAAAATCAGTCAGGCTCCTGAAATGTTTATAACTGTTAGGCTTAATCATTACTGGATTCACTGAGTATGTGATGAATCTGATAAAATGTGATTTAATCTCATGAAATTCATTCAGGCCAGGTTGCTGGTACTGAAAATTGAAAAGTACTCGATCTGTAGCCATCTGTGGCAAATAGAACTCTTTACAGTAAAGGTCAAGTATCAGTTGTTCTGAAAGCTGTCCTACCAAGAAAAACAACTCTTGTTGATATTCAGTAGCCGTATAAAATGGGGGAAAAAAATAATCACGCTGTGATTATCAAGAAGCAGCAGCACAAGCAAAAGCATCTTAGAAAATATAGGTTAAATGAAAACTTGGAGGGAGGTCTGTTATTTGGTGTTCCTTCTACCATCCCTGCTACTTTGGTTGCCTTTCCCCTTCTGTGCTAGCAGAGGTAAAAATTACAAGGTGAATCCCAATGTTCTGCATTTTTGATTGCTATTTTATTATATGCATCCCATTTTCAGGATATTTTTGCTTGCTGTTTATCTCGCGGCTAAATTTGGAAAGCTGTCTGCAGGCTGGTGTTCTGTTGAATGAGCTGGCTGCCTGAATAGATAACGTGACATGATTTTGGACCAGTTAGGGACTGTAGAGTGAGAGTACGGTTTTCTGGCTTGCCAAGGGCCTCTTTACATGTATTAAATCTTGTCTCCTCATATCATGTGAAAAGGCAAAACTAAACCATGATTAATTCTCAGATTTAGCAGGTAAATCATTTGGAGGAAGGGAGGAAGGGGAGATGCCGCACACTCTAAAATAACTGAGGACATTGTTAGAAAATAAGACTAGAAAGGGACCACTGAGGTCAGCTACTCAGATCTGCCCAGAGAATTCCTCCTAGGTACTGCCATACGTTGGGACTGAAGTGAAGTGGCTGAAATATCTTCATTTTAGAGACTCAGACTGAATATATCCAATTTTGTGGTAAGTTATTTTGGGTTTTAATTTCAAAAGAGAGAAGTGTTCTTGCATCGTAATTCTAGTCTCATATGTATACACTGCAGAGCCAGAGACAAGAACAAAGCAGATGTATATCTTATATCTTAAATCTTCAGATTTTGCCCGTTTTTTTTTTTCCCCACAACTGAAGTAACAAAGTACTTTTAGTTAAATTTCATATACTTTTTCAAAGTTGTCCAAGCTTGAGTTCACAAAGACATGCATTATTTCACAAGCTTTTGGCACAAAGCTGCTTCTGCAGAAAAAATAAAACCAAACAAAACACAGTGCTAGAGAAGAGATGATGAACAGGAGGAAATGATAGAGAAGACAGAAGCAGGGCAGGACTCTGAGGCACTTCAGCTGTGAGGATCTTGCCAGCAATACAAAAGGGGATCTGAGATGTCTTTGCCCGCCTCTCTGGCTAAATTTAAAGAGCTATGCTTTTGAAGTCTGCGCCTGGCTTTCATGGAGGTGCTTTGGGGAATCCTCTGATCTGTTCCATTTTGGTCATACATTAAGCACCTTGTGAGAACACCCTCATTTCTAGTCATCCCATTTTAAGAAATACATAGAATACGGCTTTCCCAGTATCTCGTTCTAACTACTATTCCCGTAATGTTTTCTTTATTAAGTCAAGAATCTGCCATATAAAAGTCACAGTTTTATATAACATTGTTGCAACTCTAGTACAATAGGAACAAAATGAAAACACATAACTTTTTAAAGGCATCAGTTATGACTGCCACGGGCGGATAGCCAAAAATTCTGTAAAGGAAGCTGCCACATGCTGCCAGCAGCTCGTAACAAGCACACTCAAATCTTTGCATACTCTTTCCATTTTGAATATGCTGGTTTTAACATCTGGAAATAGTACTTTTCCCTGATTTTTTTTTCAGGGGAATATATAGAAATTTCCTAGGCCATATTTGCTTTTCACAGACTTAATAAATGAGTTTATTACCAGGAATGTTCAGTAATATGAGGAATTTTATGAGTATGCAAAATGAATTTTGTAATTACAGTTGTGAAAGATGGCATCAGGAATTCATTTACATTATGTACAGAATATGTAAATGCGTCCATTTAAAAGAAGGGACGACAGATGAAAATATTCATCCATTTTCAGAAAAAGCAACATTCAAGAGTTGTTCATAAAAATAATTAGAACCCCACCCGATATTAAATAAATACTGAAAAACCTTCTTTTCACAGACTTCAAAAACAGCAATAGAGATATAGTGAGTGAATAATTGTTCATTGTGTATTAGTCACCCTGCTGCAGTAATTATTATTGCTAATTATAGCTGTCTCAGAATGTTTGGACCCTGAATTTGGATTAACTTTTCCATCTGCTCATCAAATAGAAGTCCTTAATTAGGCAAAGACTTGGAAAGAATCATTAGGAATTATTAACTAAACATAGCTAGGACTTTGTGGAGACATGAACCATATCTTTTAATATCTCTTCCAGAGGGAGGACCACCCCAAAGTCACAGGAGATGTATTGTCATTTTGCCTGTATGATAACTGTAGGATATCCCTTGTCCTCTCTGGCTTTTGTCCCGAACAGCTGTTCACAGTATCTCACAGGATAAAATTGATACTAGTAGTATGAGACGTGAAAGGATCCAATTCTGCATCACGCTGCCTTAGGATATCTTCTAACCAAACATCATGGTTAGGAGCAGTGTAACTTCTCATTGCATCATATGCAAAACAGCATCCCAAGTGATGTTTAAGGATTAAAAATTCCCTGGGCATCGTGGCATCCAGCAGTCCATGCACACCCCACCAGCCCTGAAGAAATAGATCTATCCGATTACTTTATTCTTGTAAAAGGCACTTCCAGTTTGAGAAGGAAGGAAAGCAAGAAGATGTGCAAGTGAAGGAGAATGGAACTTTTACTTTCAGCAGTAGAAAAATAACCTGTATTTTTCTTTTTTTCCAAGCCTCTGGAAAACAGTAGATAAAATTCGAACTTCAACTTTAAACATGGGTCTGCATTTGATTTGAAGAGTATACTTTTCTATAAAGAAAGTTTGTATTTTGTGATACAGCTACAGGCTATTCCGTATTTCTGAAATTAAAAAATAATACATGTTCAGTTGCCAATGTTCATCAAAAATACGGGCAAAAAAATGGATTGTGCTGTCTTCTTGTAGCTTCCTAATCCCTCTCCTTGCTCCCTGTTTAACTGGTTTTCTCTTCTCCTCCGCAGCTGCTTACAGAGATTGTTCTGTCCCTGTGGCTTTGCTCTCTGTGGCTTCACACTCCTGATTTGCTCTCTGCAGTTGTCTCCTCTGCTGCTCCGCTTCGCGTGTGAGCTGCAGCAAACTGTCATTGACAAATCTTGGAGAACATTAGGAGCTGGGATTTTCAGTTTTTTCCCCTTGCTGTGCCTACATGTGGAAAAGCAAGAAAACAAGGATGGGGGAGTGTATCATGTTGATGTTTATTGTATTTCCCCCTCTGTCCTGTCTAGATGATGATACATATTGTGCTTTATGTGCCTAAAGCATAGCACAATCAGGATACAGACAGTAGCAGTGTATTGAAACTAAATGAATGAGACAAGAGGTTCTCCCCAAACCTTGTCAGTCATTTCCTTTAAAAGATTGCCATAAATCCCTATTTGCTTCATAAAAACAACTTCTGCTGCTTATCTGCAGCAAAGTTGCAGAGAGACTATCTTAACACACTGCCAGAGGGTTTTTCTGGCTGAGCCAAACCATGTTCATAGAAGAAAATTGAAATTATAATCATATTGGGAGATTCTGTGATCCGTGCTAAAAGAAATTACATTTTAAATGTAGCATTTATGTTAGACAAGGCTATTTCCAGTATTGATGCATTTATTGATAGTGTATTTCAAGAGAAATGAATTTAACTTAATTTCATAGAATATATTTGCTTAAATTTATTGAGTGGCAATAAAGTGAAAAAATAACCTAAAACCTCTCTATAAAATAACATTCCAGCTTCAAATTTTTGCTTATCAATAAACATATTTCCCAGGCATCAGCAATGCTCATTGCAGACAGTATAGTAATCTCAGGGGAAAATCGGGTTACCAGCGTACTGGGAAAATTTGACTATATAAACTGTCAGGAAGTGACAGCTAATTATTATTTCTGTGATTAATCTTTGCAATTCAATAGTGTAAAACATGGGACTAAGCCTTAAGTCTTAATCTCTCTACCTCAGACTGGAACTTCGGATTCTTATTTCCAAAAAGATTTAATAATTTATCCATTGCTTAATTCCCATTTAATTGCTTACACCTACTATGAATCAAAATTGAAATTACAATCGCAGGAAGCATTTTGAATCTGATTTTCCGTAGATGGATTTGGCACAGCTCTGATGTGGATGGGGGAAATGAGCATAGACCTTGTGGTGGGGATGCCCCTTCAGGTATGAGACTTCAGCTTGACTTGAAGTCCTCTCCTCATTCCTGTAACGTGCTCTCACTGAGCTGGCTGCACTACAAAAGGTCATATCATTTCTCTGTGTCTTGGTAAATCTGGGACCCGCACTGAAGAGCTGGAGAGACCCGCAGGGTCTGCGCAGCGTCAGTGGGTTGATAGGGGTGGCAGGGGTATAAAGTCCTGTTTCGCTCACCCAGTATTTCTGCACACTGTAGCTACAATGCTGGAAAGTCTCCCGCCAGTTGAGCTCTCTTGGTACTGGAATTGAGAGAGCTACAGGAAACCAGCCACCTGCAGCATTAATTATTGAGACATTTACAGCTACTCGGAAAACTTCCTTAGCTTCCTGGCCCACATCAATGCTGTAATTTCAAATAATTGTTGGGTCATTCTGTTCACTGAACCAGCCAGCTTGGAACTAACGAAGACTTTCAAGTTAGCTGAAATTTGAGACACTGCGATTCATTAGTCATCCTGAACATTATTGATCAGAAAAGGATGTTGTAGTAAGCTTCCCTGACATCTGATTTCTTTCAAAAAGAAAGGCTGAGCCACCTGAGCACGATTCCCTCACCAGCAGGAGGGAGAGTGAAACTGCCAATAGCACCCTGGGGCATCGGAGGCAGTTGACAGCTCTTAGGAATTGGCAGACGCTTGGGGCAAAACTGCTTTCCTGAGGGCATGGAGGTGCTGGTTGCACTCCATGTTCAAGGGGGGCTTTGTAAGGCTGGAGACGGGATAATCCCTTCACATGCTGGCATCTTTTGGATACTTTCTTTGGAGGGAGAGGGGACAGGTAGGGAAAAACAGTATGCATGGTGGATAGAGCATTCTGGAGCAGTTTTCTGCAAAAATGAGCTTAATCTGCGTTTCTCCTTAGGCTGGGTCCACTGATACACGGATCAGATCAAGTGTTTTCTGTGAGTTAATGCAAGTTACAGCCATCACGATAAAAAGGAAGCAGAAAGAGGCTTTCCTCTGTTTTATTTTTGCTCTTGATTACTTAGCCCATCAATGCAAGTGAATCTCTGTAGCTTTATTTTTAATGAGTATGAGGTGACCAAAAGGAATGGTGCAAGTGTCTGGTTAGAGGAAACTGTGTTTGCCCAGCTGGTGCCTGGGGAGAGAGGATGCAACCCTGCTTGTTCCAGCAAGCTGCACACATCCCTACTGCTCTTGGTGCTGGAGGTGCCATGAGAAGTGTGGCCGATCCTCGGCAGCATCAGAAGTGAAAGATGTTGGT
This sequence comes from Podiceps cristatus, assembly GCA_000699545.1. Taxonomy (NCBI): domain Eukaryota; kingdom Metazoa; phylum Chordata; class Aves; order Podicipediformes; family Podicipedidae; genus Podiceps; species Podiceps cristatus. The sequence goes on along the minus strand of KL260392.1, from coordinate 7,948 downwards.
CTTTGGACTTTCTTCTGGCTCCCAATCTCTGTTCTTGCAGCTGCTTCTAAGCCCTAGGAGAAGCAGATGGTCCTGTGCTGAGCCGTTCCTGCCAGCCCAAGGGGAGGAGTTGGGTGCCCGGTGTTACTAAGAGGATAATATAGGAAAAGGTGGAGGAGTGAGGAGAGTGGTTTAAAATGGAAAGAGAGCTCCTGAAAGCGCACTTGTCTCCCAGTCTCTCTAGCTTCCCCACTGCCTATCTAGCCTACTTCTGCTTCCTGTCCCTATTTTACCCATGTAGCTGAGAATCTTAGATTCACAGAATAATTTGGGTTGGAAAGGACCTTTAAAAGTCACCTAGTCCAACCCCCCTGCCATAAGCAGGGACATCTTCCACTAGATCAGGTTGCTCAGAGCCTCGTCCAGCCTGACCTTGAATGTTTCCAGGGATGGGGCTTCTACCACCTCTCTGGGCAACCTGTTCGAGCTTCACCCCCCTCATGGTAAAAAATTTCTTCTTTATGTCTAGTCTGTGTCTTCCCTCCTTCAGTTTAAAACCGTTATCCCCTGTCCTATCACAGCAGGCCCTGCTAAAATACCCATGTATTTTACCCATGAATACATATACCCATGTCTCATTTTTTTCTTATAAGGCCCCCTTTAATTACTGAAAGGCCGCAATCAGGTCTCCCCGCAGCCTTCTCTTCTCCAGGCTGAACAGGCCCAACTCTCTCAGCCTGTCCTCACAGCAGAGCTGCTCCAGCCCTCGGATCATTCTTGTAGCCTCCTCTGGACCTGCTCCAACAGCTCCATGTCTCTCCTGTGCTGAGGCCCCAGAGCAGACGCAGCACTGCAGGTGGGGTCTCACCAGAGCGGAGCAGAGGGGCAGAATCCCCTCCCTCGACTTGCTGGCCACGCTGCTGGGGATGCAGCCCAGGGTACGGTTGGCCTTCTGGGCTGCCAGCGTACATTGCCGGCTCATGTCCAGCTTTTCATCCACCAGTACCCCCAAGTCTTTCTCCTTGGGGCTGCTCTTGATCCCTTCATCCCCCAGCCTGTATTGATACAGTAGCTCCAACCCAGGTGCAGGACCTTGTACTTGCCCTTGTTGAATCTCATGAGGTTCACATGGGCCCACCTCTCAAGCTTGTCCAGAAGTCTTAAAGAATCTTTTAATTCTGCCCAGTACCTGCTTCCACAGTCATGCAATGTTATTTACAGTTTAACCTTTTTCATAGTACTTTAACAAAAAGGTAGACTTCCTGCTGTGAAGATACGATTGCTACAGTATCCCTCTGTCTGTTACCAATTACAGTTCAAGTTTATTTGTTGGTAAAAGAATTTTTCATATACCTAAGGGCAGTTCAAGCCACAAGAGGAAGATTTATTTTTTCAAGGAAAACAAATGTCAAAATCTGCAAGTGTTGTTAAGTTAATGAAAATGGGCTAAAATCAATAAATACTATATATGACATATCCCTCATTGGACCAGAGGTTCAGGTTTTAGAGACGTTTGCGCGATTCCCACTGAAGCCTGTCTTTTTCATCAAAAGCTGAACTTTACCTGTCTATTAATATTTTACTTTACTGTGTGTGGTTTTTTATTTATATGTCTTTATAAGTAAGTCACAACTTTATTGGATTTGTGCTAACCTCATTCCCACAAGATTCAGATGTGTAATTCGCCTTACATTTCCCATGTGAGGAAACAAAATGAAGAGATATCAAAATCCCAGTTTTGACACTTCCACTTACCCTGTAGAGTTCCTGACTCTGGGAATAACCCTGTTGCTGCCAGACAAGCTTTTTTCATGAGGCAAATGACAGCAGTTACAGACTTGAAGAGCATGATACAAATCTTTCTGGAACCTGTCTAAGCCAGCTCCTTGTGATGGGTTAAAAACCAGCAATAGGAAATAAAACTCCATTCTCCCGACACCCAGTCCGACACTTTGAAACGAAGCAGCCTGTTTCCCTCACATGGTTCTGTAGGCGGCACACGTCGCCCGTGAAAGGAGTGGGGTGAAAGGACAGGGGAGCTGCTCCTCTGCCTCTCCCT
>JMFS01023482.1:0-23224 GCA_000699545.1 Podiceps cristatus | reverse complement strand
AAGTCGTTGATGAAAACATTAAACAGCAAATAGAAAACGCTTTCTCTCCTCTCAGATCCTGTCACATGAAATCAGATAATGCTTGTGTTTATTGAAATATTTCATTGTTTTTGCTATAATGTGCACCACAGCAGTATTTTATGCCTTGGTTAGTGTCTACAAGCGTGAACAGTCTTCTACAGCAAAATTGCAATTTTGTTTAACTTTGGTGAGAAGTACAGCCCTACTTTGCTGAAAGATTTGTAAAAAAATGCGGCAAATTTTCACTCTTTCTAGCTAGATCTATGTCTGCGCATATATAGCAGTTGTTCACCTACTTGCAGGTCTCAGTAATAATTTTGGGGCAGTTGATCACTTCATATATTCTGGCTACATGCTTCTACTTTGCAGATAATTTTGTTCTCAGTGCTCTGGGTCTTGAGTCTTTTTGCTTCTGTCAGTGCATATACTTATCCTCATAATTCCAGCATTCTTGTGAGGCCTGTGCACATCTCTATTTTCTGACCAACTCAACAGAGGCTATGCAGCTATCCATTCCCCCAGTTCTGCTGTTAAAATAGGTGTGTAACTATCTTTCCTGATGCTTCTAAATGAGTTGAGGGTCATATTAACTTGTCATATTTTCATGCTCAAAGGCTGTCTTAGCTTAAAATTCAGCTGTGCACATCAGTGGCTTGTCTAAACTGCATCTGTGTAATTTTGGTAGTAAGATCAGACTGCCTCAGAGTTCTGCTGTGTGGCTGTCAGTAATCTCAGTGATCATGAATCACTAATGATCTCTTTTTCCTTGAGTGTAATGCTTAAGTGTTTAACATATGTAAACACTATTGCACTTTTTTTTTTTTTTTTTTTTTTTTTTTTTTTTTATCTGAAAGGCCCTGGGAGTTTACAAATGCTGATAGGTTCTTCAGTAGTTAGAACCTGTAGCTCTGTACTTATGCTGTATTGCCTTTGCCTTTTACTTGCTGCCATCTGTGAAGGGGTTGCAAGTATCATATCACAGTTTCCATTTTTTCAGTTGAGATTCATTTCCTTGCTTCTTAATGGCAGGAACTAAATCTTTGTGTTCCTATACCAGAAAGTGAAAGGTATCTCTGAAAATCCTATTAGGATGTGTCTTACTGTCAGAAACAAGTAGCCACACTAGTTGTCACTGTCACTGAATTAGTAGTCCCAGATAACAGGAACAATGTTATTCTTCCACTGTAGATTTCTAGAATCTTTCTCTACTGAAATGAGGTAAAGAATTATTTCCTCATCCACTAGTATTTGACAGTACTTGTCTATGACATTGAAAAATATTATTTTTACCATATCTGTAATAGTCTTCAGTTGTAGGCATGTGATAGTAATCTTTTTAGTGCTTTTGTTTACGCTATTTGGGATTTGCCTTGCTTCACTGGATGACAAGCCTTTTTTGAGGTTTGTTACTCTAGAGAAGAAGCCTTTTTTCATGTGCTTAACTACTCCTATTGTATTCATTGTAGTCATTAACTGCTATTATATTAACTACATTCATTAACTACTCCTGTTATATACATATTCCATAAGTTCATTTACTTAGGAAATAGCATTGAAGGCAGATGATGTTGTGAGTCAGTTTATTTAGTTTGAGACACACAATATCTGGGGATTGAGTCCTTCAAAAACATCTTGCTAATTTTTAGCTATTTTGCTGCTGCTTTGTCAGACTGTTTTGTTCTCATGGACAGCTTTTTGTTTTGCTTGCATGTCTATTACACTAATCCTTTCTCTCAGACTTAATCTTATTACATTCCTACATTTCCTTTCTTTATTCTGGCATTGATGACTGTTGTAGTTTTTACACAGTTTCCATATTCTTCTGTGTTCTGCTTATGATGAATGCTCCTATGGTCTTCTTAAATTTGATTTGCCATTACTATACATAGATACGGTGTCATGCTAGAATGCCCTCTTTGGGGAAGATCTCTACCACAGTACTGTGAATGCAATACAGGTTATGAGGACCTGATATGGCCTCAGGAAATGGAAGGGAAATTACTTTTTAGAGCTTTACCCAGGATGATTTTGAACCATGCTTGTGTTTAAATGTTGACTGTGTAATCAGCATAAATATATTAATACTTAAATATGGAGTACTTCTATATAAAATTGATAATCTTCTGAATGTCTACCTCCCCTCCCACCATGGTAATTCCAAAACAAGATTGCTTTCCAGCTTTTGGTGAAATTGCTAGAGGTAAATTGCTGTTCATTATCAAAATATAGATAGGTGCTACCAGGGTATTCTAAACATGTAGCTACTGGGTTAACAGAAAATGACTGCAACTTCTGGCTGCAACTAGCCTTTTAGTTATGAGCTTTAAACTTGGACTTTTGGAGTACATACTGTTATATCATAAGCACGTTTCAAGTAGTTTAAATAGAGTAACCAAGGGACAATGTTAAGGGACATTTTGGTATCTAAAATAAGAAAACACCTATTAAGTAGTAATTTTAATATTTCATTATTTGCTGTAGTGTATTGAAAGAGAAAAAATGTTATTGTGAATACAAAAAAATCCTAACGTTTGGATGCTGACAAGTTCTATATGGCAACATTAAATTAATGCCAGATACAAGGATTTTATTTGTCTGGAATGTCAGTGGAGTTCATGTGCATATATAGAATTTATGTAGGAACCAATGGTACTTATTTTGGGCTTCAGTTTAGTAAACCTTTATCTGGATAACAATTAAGCCTATGCTGTCTTGAAGAAGGAAACACTTAAACAGGTGTCTCAGTGGCTTATTGATCCAAGAATAGTTTTTGGGAGAATTGGTCTTCAACAGACTTGCTTGTTCTCACGCATAAGAAGTGGTTAAACTGGTTATAGAAAACAAAGAAAGAACCACAAAATTCCTCCCCAGACTCAAAAGCCTTTCAACTTTTGCAAAGACAGTGAAGAGAGTATTTTTACCTCTGTTTCCAGTGCAAGAATGGAAGATTTTACATCTATGTAGCTTGGTCGCTCAGTTAACAGCCTTGCTATGAGAAAGGCGTTTATTTTGCTGAAGTTGAGTTCCATTCTTTTATATTTGTTTTCTTTTTCTTTCCTAGGGTGATAGGGTTGAAGCAACAGGATGAGAGATCTCAAGCATGCTGCTAAATGTTGTGGTCTGACAAAACTACATGGCTTCCTTTATCAAGACAGCTGTGTTTTTACATAAATAATCTTAATATGGCCTGCAGAAGGATTACGCCTAATACTCAAATGTACTACCTTGAAAGGTCACCTTGACTTCCCCAAGGAGTTTACTTCAAGGCATTCAGGATGCCAGACCAAAAAGCCTCACAGACTGAGGTATGTTATTGTTTACTACTTAAGAAAATAATACTGGAATGAAAAGGACATCTTCAAAATAGCAAAGAAAGTTATTGCTACTCAAAAAATCACTTTGAAATAAAGATTGATGAATGGGCTGCTTCATTTTAACAGTCATACCTAGTTCGGAGCACAGGGAATAGTTAAACTCTGTTAAATTAGGCTCCTCTTAAATAGATTTTTCTCTCTGTTAACTGGCCTCCCATAGTTGTCATTAGGATTGTTCATAGAAGCAAGACATGACTGGAACGATGAGTAATTCAGAGCAGTTATATATGCAACTCTGCAATTTAGAGCAATTAAAGAAATTGGTCTTTTATTTTAATAACCACTGATGATAGATAATTTGGCCACTGCTCAGAAGAACTCATTATAAAGAATGTCAAAGATGAGCTCAAAGATGCCACCCTGTTTATTAAAAATCACTTACATGAAAATCATTATTTTATACTTTTGCCTCAAGCTGTATGTTCATCACATAATATAAAAAGAAGATATTTAAGAGATAAAGGGACTTTTTGTTATCTATGAAAATATTATGTGATTTTCTTTGTACTTCTAGGATGATCAATATGTAAAAATGACCTTTTACGTCATGAAAATTTTGAAGATGTTTTCCTAGGTCTAAACCCTGAAAAATTAGTTAAATATTTTCCTATCTCCTGTAACTACAGACTTTCATACCCTATCAATTGGCTAGGTAAGATGCACACAGATCATATGCTTTAGTGGTAGAATTCATAGCTGATCAGTGAGATCAGTAATAGTGAGGCTTGGTCTTTTATCTGATTTGAAATGTCTGAGGCTGAGACTAAAATTTCAGAGTGAAGAATGCCAAAACATAATGTAAGACATGTTTTTAATTTAGTGACCTTATATAGAATGGAGAGGCTCATGGTAACCCCTTCAAGCTTTTCCATTTCCAAGTTCAGATTGAATATTTGTGCAGAGAATTAAACAGCAGTCATGTCCCATTTTTGTTATTTCCAGTTGTTTGGCTTGCCTTTTTTTAAACTGCCCAAATGTTAATATACAAATCCACCAGAAATCTCTATAAATAGTAATTGGACATTAAAGCAGTAGTGTCCAACATAGTTCTAGTCATTTTTTTTTTTTTTTCTCAATGTACACACCATCCATACAAAACAACCCATGTTTTTGCATTCAGATGCGTACTTATTATTTGGACCAAATTGTTAATCCACTTGATGAAAAAGTCTTTTTTAGCTTTATTGCTTCACATTTCCTCAAATATGGTGTTTGTGTGGCAAGAAGCAGAAGTGAAGCTGTTTTGTGATGTAACTTGTAAATTTTTCATGAACATCCATTTTTGTACACAACTAAACATACCAAAAAAACCATCCTGAAAGAACTTTATGAGGTTATGGTAAATATCCCAGACACAAAACGCTGAAATTAAGATGTCCACAGCAACTAGTACGGTATCATGTGATATTTCCAAAATTTTAAGCAAAGTCAGACATACCAGGGTAGACATAAGGGGTTGTGGAAAGCTCTTTAGCACTGATTTGTTTTGTGCACCATTGCTGGTGTACCTCTGCAGCCCTCCTGTGTGGGTAAGGTTTTGTTTTCCTGTACCCTTACACACGTACAAGAGTTTATCTGTGTCTCTGTTTTACAGAGCTTTACAGTCTGCAGTCAGGAACCCCTGAAAGGGACCCTTGCGGATCTTGGTTGTGTATCTGCCTAGACTGATGAGCATTGTGTAGAATCAGATACATGATCACAGAACTGAAGATTATGTAGTATTAATCTGTCCCTAAAAGCAGAAGTAATGTAGCATATCCAGTATTACGTGTTTTATTATTGTTTCTTATCAGTAAATATTAAACAACACAGAGCAGGGATCTCTTTCTGTAACACCCAAAGACTGACTGAAATGAAATCTAAAACTTTTGCAGAGACTCAGAGAACAGCTCTCCAATGGGATGATACTTTATTGTAATGAATGTTGATTTTTGAAAGAGGGAGCAAACTGTGTCTGAACTGAAGCTTGTGATGAAACCTGCATCATTTAGTACAAATTATTAATATATTTTTGACTATATGGCAAATCTGTTCTTCACATGAATATACTGGAATGTGCACAATGAACAATCTATCTTTTTTCTTCTTCTAAATAGTGTCCCAAATTTGTTAGGAGTATGATTATTGTTGTAATATTTGTCATGAAGTATCACATCAGTTTTCAAAAACTTGAAGCCAGGTGAAATGGAAAAAGTCTTCTCTTGAATATTCAAATGTACACCTGTACACCAAGTTTAATTTTTCAGTCTTCAGTCATAGAGATTTTTTTCTTAAAGTCAAAAGGATTACTTTATGTGTAATTAGCTACTTGTCTATGAAAAGAGAAAAAGATGAATCATGTGCTCTTGAACTTTCAAATATTTCTATTTGTCCTACAAGGAGATATCATGTATGGATAATGGAAATAATACTTAATCTGTTTTAGTAATATCTATCAGTAGCGTTTCAGTTAGAGCTACAATCAATGTTTCAGCTCAACATTTTTCTGTAGTATCCTCTACCACGCAATGTATAGTATAATATTTACATTATGCCCTAAGTATTGTGCAACTTCTAGATTTTGTTGAATGGTTGCTTTTAAAATTAGCATGGAATTCATTAATGTAGAATTATAACATAAAATTTTGTTGCAAAAATATTGACTATGTTATTCATTCTGCATGATGCTTCTTCCTGATGAATATTTTAAACAATCAGGATAGAGAGTAACTACATCAGAGAAACAAGTAGATAGAGGCTGAGGAAGAGAACAGTGAAGAAAAGATTACTTTTATACACACAGGCAAACTAAATTAATTTTTAAATATAATTTGCGTGTTCATCTAGCCAATTTAAAAATGGATTTACCAGGAAACACACTGAACTATGAATGAGGAAACAGTAGCTAATTAAATCACTCAAGAGGCTTTGGCTTTTTATTGGTGTATATACTTGATTGCATGGTCTTCCTACAACAAAGAAGATGTAATTGAAGAATGTTTAATTTTGCTGTGAGTCGTTGGTAACACAGAATAATTAATTATATTGGAAATATTTTAGACATAACATCATTAAATCACGAAATTGCCATATAAAATATCTTCACCAAAGAGACAGAAATAGAGATCCACTATACCTGTTCAGCATTCTGGACTAACTCATGTAAAATTAAATCTTCATTATAATGAGTCCTAAAAGACAGTTAAATGACCTGAAGACTATTTTTTCAATCTCTTAATGTTACATGTACTTCTATTAGAATATAATGGAATATAAATTGTTCATAATCAACCATCAGATTGTCTTGTCAATGGGAACAGAAATGATTCTTACCTAAACAAGAAAATTGTAAGCTATGATGACCACTGTTCTTTCAGGAAATTGATCTTTTTCTCAACCTTACACCATACAACACCAAACAGCACCAAGTCCCATCATAGTGAGCAGAAAATATATTGATAGACCAATAATTTTCCTCTATATTTTGCATTCTTCCATAGAATGAGAAGACTGGGCTATGAAACCATAGGTCATTTAAAGTCTTGTGTAGCCCTCCCTTCCCAGAATTAGCCCCTACAAGATTTAACATTGCTCTTCCTCAGCTCATCAATGACCAAATGATTCATAAACTAAAATTTTCACCCTATGTTAAGTATGATTATATCAACTGTCACCATAATTATGCTGTAAATTTGGGCACTTGCCTTCATATTCATATCTGGGACAGAACTACTATGCAGCAGTTTTCTGCGGTGAAGAATTCTGCTGCAGTGAAGCATTTTCACTGAAAAGCAGAAGGCTTCTTAATATTCTGTTTCTTTAAAGCACATCAACCACACATAAATTGAAATGTTGACAGCAAGTGACTGGTGAAGTTTCAATTTATGTTTCACAGGAAGACCTCTGCTTCTTCAGATGTGACTGAATCTTACAATACTAGAAATTAAGAACTCCTCTCAATGCTGAGCTTCAAAGAGGTGGCTAGTATACATTTTAATTTAGGTACTTGCAGCAGAGATATTTGAAGTGCTCTTAATATTCCACTATCATATTAGATTTAGATAAAAATATCTTAGATGTCATCCTTACCATTGTCATTTGATGGAATATCTTTGAACTAACTGTTTGGGTTTGTTGTTTTTCTTTCTTTTTTTTTTTTTTTCCCCCACAACTGCATTGAGAAAATTTTGTCATCACAACTTGCTGGAATCTGATCCAGTCAGTATCACAAATTTTACATACACAAACTGGTCACGCTGCTTGCTGGTTTCTATCATCAGCTCTCAGTAAGATTTCTTCTAAATAATCATGGAAGAGAGCTAGTGATGTTAAGCAATCAGATCTAACACCTTCCCTAAGTTAGTTATTACTAGATGTGAGCTCACATTGTAAAAACAGCATCATAGTTAACACAAGTCATACTGGGCAAAACAAAAACCATTTGATCTCTGAACTGCTATTTTGCTGGACAGTGTTAAGATCTTTTACCCACTCTTTGCAAATAGTCACAACAACAGATTTGGATTCACACACTGTTTAGACACTTCTTTGGCAAATATCTGTGTTTATGTAATAGAAAAGGAAATATGAATATGAATAGGTGAATTCATTTCTATTTTTTACCTCTCTAATACTGGACAGCTTGAAATATTTCAGATATTTATCTGGGATTTAGAAGGAGATAAACAATAATTCACATAAAATGAATAGTTACTTCTTGTCAGCACTTCGGGGCAGATATTTGTTAATATGTCACTTTAATAATACATGTAAAAGTATTTTTGAAAACTGGAATAGCTTCTGAGCTTTATGCAATGAAATCCCTGAATGTCAGATATAACTACTTGCTTTCTCAGTAGTTATTCTATGACTTAATTTTTGCCAAATGCCAAGGAATTAATTGACACTAATTTGTGATTGTTCCATTTTTTGTTAAGGGTTGTCAGCTGCATTGGGAATACTTTAGCAACATGGAAAGTCATAAATAGCTGTGATATGGCTAAATAGAGGCTATTTATTTCCTAGTACTTTCATTTCAGTTTTTACCTGGTCAGTAACTTGATTCAAGGTTTTTTTTTTTAATTAAGGAAAAAAAAACTGCTCTAAAGTGCATTTTTGTGTTCTGCTGTGGCTTGCATTATACTGATGAGTCTCTGCTGCTAGTTATGTCTGTGGAAATTTATTTTTCATCAACTAAAAGGCACATGCAAAGAGATAAGATGGTACATCATGGTACAGCATAGCTGATTTTAATGTTCTGAGAACATTTTTACAGACTGAAAAATTTATCATAAAATCGATGTTGCCACTAAGCCACAGAATGCAGAAGTGTAAATCAATAGTCTAGAAACAGGGAAGAAATCATGCATAGGCACAAATTAATCATAGCCTTCCTAGAAGATACCTGGTGGGATCCAGTTAGCTTAAATCACATACTAGGCCTAGGCTAACAGAATTGTCCTGACCGTAGAGAAAACTAAGTGTTTTCTTTACAAAGACTGCTTCATTATACCCCCAAAATGTAGATATCCATACTGGGGGAGAATGGACAGCCACTTGTTTCTTGGTCTGCACAAAGCTAGAGACCAGCTACTTAGAGGCAAAACAGATTATGTGTGATCTCACTAACAGTCACGAAGGCCGAAATGAAAGCAGAACCCATTACAAAGCAGTGTAAAGAAGGCAGGCAGTGTGAATGGCAAAGAACTTAGCAGAGTCAGAAGTGGAAAAGTCAGTCAAGCTTTAAAACAGAAATTCACCGGGATCTCTGAACGGTGCTCAGACTTCCAGCCACCTTGACAGAGATCTGGCAAAGCTGGATGCTCACGCAGAACTGTTATCTCATTTGTAATATGCAACGCAGGGTCCGGGAATTTAAAAAAGAAAACAGAACATATACTAGCAGATAAATGCATGAATAAACAGATTAAGTACCTAAACCACGTGGACCTGTTTCAATCCATACAGAGCAAAAGAAGAGGAACTTTAGAGTGCAAAAGAAATGTTTTCTAATTCCTCATTAATTCAAAATGCAACTATTTTTGCTTTCTGTGCTATCAAGACCAGATGCCCTTTTCAACAACATAAAATTTACAGTCTCAGTAAAGGAATCCCCAGATAAGATTTCTTAGCCTGTGATTTATAGGATCATATGAAATGGTCTAATAATCTCTTCTGTCCTTAATCTAAGAATGTCATAAATCTAATTAGCTATAATATGTCCATTTTTTTTTTTTTTTGGCTCATGGTTTGTTTCTTTATCCCTTTGGATCTTAATATTTCATGTATTTATGTTATTTATGTTTATATCTATTATTGTTATTTCAGTGTTATCCAGTGAATGAACAAATAGCAATGGGCACATACTGAAACACAAGAAATTCCATTTAAGCATAAGAAAAAACTTTTTTACAGTGAGGGTGGTCAGACACTGAAAGAGGTTGCCCAAAGAGGCTGTGGAACCTCCATCTTTGGAGGTATTCAAAAACCATCTGGACGTGGCTCTGAAAAACCTGCAGTAGTCGTCCTTGTTTGGAGTAGGGAGGTTGTACTACATGATCTCTAGAGGTGCCTTCCAGTCTCAGCTAATCTGTGAACTGTTCTGTGACTATTTTTAGTTGATATTAGTATTAATATTATGGGGGAGTTATATTTGTATTTAGATGTCTGCTTAGAATTAATTGCAAGAAAGGTGGAAGCTCAAGATAATGCAATTTCATGTTAGACTCCAGAAATATCCCATATTGCAGTACTCACAGTAGGTCATACTGAATTTGAAGGCATTACAGAGTTATACATTAATGAGTCTCGGTTTATTTTGTACCTTGATGAGAAACCTCCCCCTTGTATTGATGTAGCAAGAAAGCAAAATCAAATTTCAAATGTAACTAGTGATGGCTACACAATGAAAATGTGGTATGTACTTGCATCAAAAATTACTGTAGAACAAAGGAGACAGGAAGCATGCAGGCTAGAGCAAGTATGGTCTTGGCGAGTGTCTGGATAATATGAATGAGTGATTTTTCTCAAGCTAGATTTCCAGACTAATTAGTCCCATTTCCAGCATTTGTACCTGAGGTCAACATTTCTAATTTTTCAAGAATGCTCAGTTTTGGATAGGATGGGAGAGCGCATATGCAATCTTGATGGCCCACCAGTCGGAAGCTGCTGTGGTGTCTGAGAGCTTGTCAGTTCCTGTCATGCTCTTCCACTACAGCTCTTGGCTCTCTGTTCCTGGCTGTCGAAGAGTCAAACATTTCCTGCTTGGCAGCCGGATGGAAAGGAAGTCCCATCTGCTTCCTGGTTCTGGAGGTGGCACGGGGAGCAGGGCGGCCAGCAAAAGCAAATGTACAAAGTGAGACAGGATTTGGTGACCTCTTAGAGTGAAGCTTTTTGTTGTCCTGCTGGAAAGTAATTGCTGTTCCTGTGTATAATTATTTGTATGACTAAAACCATATCCACAGCCCCAAAACAAAGAGGATTAGAAGGTTTAAAGGTTTAGAGATTCTTGATTCTTGTTTCCGCTTTCTTTCTTAAATGTATCGTATGATACGTTTCTGGACTTAGATCAGTCAGGGTTGTATCACACACATAAAGGCTTTTAATGATTGTTTAAGATCATTTAATACTTATGAAAAGTGCCAGACAAGTTGATAGCCTTAAAGCCTTCCTCTTCTGGAATGATTCTCCCCTGAACAACATACAGTGCCTCCAGATGCTGCTTGAAACCTCTTTCCTGTATCTTAAATCTATCTCTTTTTCTTTATTTTCTGACCCGTCTTGGACACGATACCAGTTGGTGTAAATCATCGTGATATTGTAAAATTAATTTATACTCTGATGGCTTGCAGGATATAAGGCTTTTGCCCAGAAAGTGTAGGAATGTCTCTCTGTATTGAGTACAGGAACAGCCGATCTGTTTAAACTAACTTGGAGGTGGTGCATTCAACAAGAGCCATTCCTACTATTTAAATACTTCCTCGGGCACTTTATAATTGTCAGAAGACAGCTTTTCAGTTAGTCCAGGTGGCTTAGCAAAGAGCTAAGATCCGTGTGACCACATCCATACAGGTGCTGTACTGGTCTGCATCCTGCATTGGAAGAACAACCCAGTTATCAATTATGCGGTGGTTCTCTCTCTGATCGTGGGACAATCACTAAGGTACTTTCATTTTCTTATGAGTTTGCCAGCCTTGGCACCACTGTCCGTGTCAATGACATGATAATGGTTTTTTTAAATAAACAATTTCCAAGTGAAGTTGCTCATCACTGATGGAGGCAGATCTGACAATAAAATTAAAACACCCACTAAATTGACAGCAAGAGCTTTTAATGTAAATTTTCTTAAGGAGTTGATGTTATAAAATATGGCTTGACCTGTAGTGCAAATGATAAATATATCTGCCTTTCCATTGTTTAGTTTGTGTTTTCTGTGTTAGCCCCAATTTTATGGACTTTGCTGATACTACACTACAGAATTTATGAGAAACTGGTAGCAATGTCAATATCTGGATTTCTGAAAAACATAAACGTGAAGATTTTTTTGGATTACATCTGGTTTACATATTGTGAAAGAGCAGGAGAAATAGATTGATTTTTGGCAGTCTTTAGGTAGGTCATCTGCTTCAATGCTCTGCATTTCCCATTACCTTCAGTTCATTCCTTTTAAATGCTAGAGATTTGGTTTGGTTTGGGTTTTTTTTTTATCAATAACCTTGTCACTCCTTTTTGTATTTGAAGATAATTTTTCTCCATTATCTTTGGCTTCACTGTTATTCTTCTCAGCAGTACAGGCAATAAAGCATATAGCATACACAAGTTATCTTATGGCTATGTTAGGGAGATCTTTTTTCCTTTTCCCAGAAAAAAAGAAGCAGCTGAGTTGGTACTGTGAATAGTTTTTAAACTAGAAATTTTAGGGGTTTAGTGGTTTTACTCTCTCATCAAAAGCAGATCACAGACAAAACCATTGCTTTTGGTCTCTTAAAATCTAGATCACATAACCACTATCATAGCTGTTACTTTTCCATAACAAACAGTTTATCTTAAGATAATGTTTATTTTATCTGGTGCCACTGCACCAGATGCCATCTCCATTCATCCCCTGGACACTATCCTGTTTCGCAAATGGCACTCCTATGGTCATCCACTTTGGTAGCCAGCACTGATACCAGGCATAGTGTCTCTGATTTATGCTCACCATGATTTCACAGAGATAGCAAGGAGTGAAGAAAGCGGTCACAAGATTGTGTAACTAGCTCATTGTTATTCACTGCTTTTATATTTTCTTCAAACATTGCTGAGTTTCCAAGATTATTTACTTCTCCTTGTCCTCCGGTTGTCTTATGTGCTATACATTGGGAAGAAAAAGAAATCTCCATTTAATTAAAAAAATCAGTTTATTGAACTAAGTTATTAGTACTTTTACTTGCACAAATTTTTTCTTGTTAACATCTGATTCTTTGACCTCTCCAGAAGGGAACACAGCAAGATACGGTGGGATAATTGTCTGGCCCAACACTCATGTCTGAGTCCATCCCATAGATAAAAATGAAGGCATGAGGCATGCAAACATCAGCTCCCATTAAGTATTATTTTGCAATTAAAATAAATCTGGTTTTCATTTGAAATTTTTAAGTATTTGAAATTCTGCCTGAAGTTTCATCAGAATTGCCTGTAGAAGATAAAATATAGTTTTACCAGCTCTACTCAAGACACAATAATCTAGTTCCAGCAGAAAATACCTTGTGTCAGTATGCCTGATCCTTTTTCTCCAGTGTTTTGGCTCTCAACACAGCAGCAGTTCATCTGCTAGGACACTGGCAGTAGTAACAGGAGAGAGTTTGGAAAGGGACGAGGTGGGGGTGAAAATTATGTGACCCAGATGTTTTGCACTGCAGTGTTGAACAATACAAGACATAAGTAGTGGGGAAGAAATATGGATTCTAGTTGCAACGTTCTGTAGTTCTGCAAATACAGAGAACAGGAGAACTTAGTAGAAAAGAAAACACAGAAACATCTACCAATAGGGCATAGGTGATGATAAGCAATATTCTAAAGGGTTAAGACACCATATAATTGCGATATCTTAGGGAGGACTTGGAGTGAAGGACATGGTCCAATATCACTCAACTCTTCAGTTTGCATAATGATATGACGTCCTTCAAGGACATGTCCTAGGCCTCCAGGATATATTCAGGGATGTTAATAAGAGCAGATTCTTACGGAATTCTAGCAACCAGTTTATTAACAACATTTAATAATATCAAAATACTTGGTGATAGCGTACCTTTTTCATATCAGTGTTGTGAATGATTAAAATGATACTGCCCATTATTTGATGAGGCAATCACTGAACATGTCCAATAGCACTTTCTGGAGCTGTGTGTGGGAAGATGTAATCATGGCCAAAGTGCTTGGCAGTTCACACTCAGCTAGTCTCCAAAAACTGGTCTTGCTGAGGTCAAGATCAGAAAAAAAGAAACGGTTAGGAAGATAGGATTTAAAGATGTCTCTGAGAACAGAAGGGATGATTGACACTGGGCTGACTGATAGATACCTTTGTCCTCAGAGCCGGTGCCAGTTTGGACACCTGAAACCAGTTTTGGCACAGACTCATCTGTGATGAGTAACTGAGGAGCAAACTGCCATGGAGATTTTAAAATTTGGGCATACAGCTCCTTTTTTATTGCAGTATGGGGTATTTCTTGCTGAGGTCACTGTTTGAACCTGAATCCATTTGAATTGTGCTGCCCTAGACTTCTTGGTCTGAAATGACTTACAAAGGATTGAAGTGTTTCCATTCTTTAAATCTGAAGTTCTCAGGTTTAGAAGTCATTTGTATTATTCACAGTACTTTCTCATTTACAATGATGGAAATAAAGTAATTTACAATGAGTCTGAGTGTTTGGACATTTGTTTACAAAGTAACATTTCTTGTGGTTCCTGAGAGCGTTAAAATTCTCTTAGAAGTTAACTGAAACCTATTCATATATCCTTATCAACATTTGCTTTGGTAGATAAGTAATTTGAAGTTTAGGATGAAGGAGAGTAAAACAGCTATATGTAATACTGTCTCATCTCTACAAGCAATTATATATAACAAAGATATATTAAAAATGAAAACTATGAGATAAGGCTATGAAATACTAAGCTTTAAGATGGCAGTTAGTCTTATCTCAAATCTCTCAAGCTCCTTATACAAACCTGTCTTTACTTCATCAGCTATGATTACACTGACAATCCTTATCCTTCCCTACTTTACCCTGCTTTCATATCTTATTTATCTCATGTCCTATTTCCATCTCACTCAGTAGTACTCTGTTACTTACTCCTATCATAATTTACTCCCTTCTCTCTCCCCAGGTTCCTTTCCCCTCTACTTGTAACTCCCTAAATCAGAGGTATTGCTTGGAGACCCAAAAAAGTGTTTGCTGACCTCAGTTTAGGTGCTCAGACTCGGAGGTGTGAGCACAAATCATGAGAATATCATGTTCAGTCCCTTGGAGATGACATCTTTGGGGAATTAAACTGTTAAAATCTTAATCTATTGAATATATGGGGAACTTCCTTCCCCACCCTCCCCCAACAATATGAAATTTAATCAGCTAGGGTCAGATTTCAGAGGGATGGCAAAAGGCACATCCTGGACACAAAGTGTGCTTACTCCTCTCTTCTTCCTTCCCTCTCTCCCTCCCTCCATCCTAGGTTTTAATCTGAAATTTGAAATACTCAGTTTAAGGTCATTGGAGTTAGTTCACATGGATAAAACTTATTTTTCCATAGTCTTGTCCTTGAAAGCAGCTGAGATATTTTTACTGTAATATTCCCAAAACAAACAAACAAACAAAATCAAACCTGGTCCAATAGAGACACCTAAGATGGAAAATTTTATCCCAAATGATTGAGGCTTGGCAATGCTACAAGTACCTGAAAAGGGGACATTAAACCGGAGGTGTCAGAGAATCTAAAATGGTTTTACTATTAGCTTTGGCTTTAAAGTATCCATTAAAGCCATTATTTTACAGATCCCAAGGTGTTAATCAAATGCATTTATTTTCCTTCCCAGTTGTCTTAAAGATATAGTAACCTAGGCAGCAGCTCTATAACAGGTAATGGTGGTAAAATATAGGTTCTATAACAGAGCCTGTGCTTTGGTCTTCCAGTTCTTTGTAAGAAGCCCAGAACTACTTATATGCTTTGATGACCTGTATGAACCATATGAGTCTTGGAAGTATGTGGTGAACTGAATTTTTTCTGTTCAAATGCTTAGTTAGCTTATTAAGTTGGCCTGATGATGGAGAAGTAGAAGACATAGGCAGAGCAATCAAAAGTGCCTGTTGTTGTCATTGAAGTTCACTAACAAGAAGAGACTTTATGTGTTACTGGTAATGACCTTGAATAGATCCATATCTATGGAGGAGGGTTTTTCAGACATCTCTTGGTCCAATATATGACATGAAGGGTTAAATTCCAGTAAGATCAGCAGAGTTGGTCAGTGCTGAGTTTAAACCACTGAGTTTTAACTTAATATTGCCCATGTTAAATGTCCTAGTTCTGCAGCTATTGCCTAACTTCTCAGGCTCTGAACACCTTTTGAATGGTTCTTTCCAAAATGTTTCCAAAAACACTAAAAGGATCATTTTTCATTCCAAATTTTTAAATTAAAAAAAAAAAAAAAAGACAGAAATAGAGAAAGAATAAACAAACCCATTATTTCTAAGAAAAAAAGAAACAGATTCTGGTGTAAGTTACTTTGGTGGAAGGGAAGCTGTACCAGTGTATTAGGAGCAGAATTTTTTTCTGTCCTTTGAAATAAAATTATAGTATTGTTGTTGTGCAAAATTTTCTTACTTTTGTTGAGAAACTCATGGACATCGGAAACTATCATTTGCTCTTGGGACTCCAGCATGTGCTATTCCAATTAAACCGGAGTATCCAGATGTAAGTGAACTGTTCCTTCAGAGTTCACAGGATGTTCACATTTGCTTAATTTCTTTAACACAGGTTTCATACTGTTTTTTGATTTGCCTTAGTTAGCACAGTTACTACCTCAAAAGTACTGCACAGGATCAATTTTTGTTTGGTTTTGTCATTTTGGGGTTTTTTCCTTGTAGAACAGCCATCTGCCCACATATCATGTTTACATTAATTTTTTTTTTGAGAAATTAAACAACGATACTGAAGTTTAAACACTAGTCCATTTCCTTTGTTAGTAAAACAAACAAAAGCAACCCAAGTAGAAGATTTTCTTAACTCTGAAGGAACATTGTCTGCCTCTGCAAAAAAGTGTTGAAAAATCAGCTGCTGTGGCACAGTATTGACATTTCCTATGTCACCTCTCCCCATGAAGTGCTGGACAGAGATGGCCCCTGAAGTGTGTAAATAGAATCATAGAATCATAGAATTGTCAAGGTTGGAAAAGACCCTTAAGGTCATCGAGTCCAACCATTAACCCATCACTGCCAAGTCCATCTATACCATGCCCTCAAGCACCGCATCTATCCGTTCTTTAAACACCTTCAGGGATGGAGATTCAACCACTTCCCTGGGCAGCCTGTTCCAATGTTCCAATGCCTGACCACCCTTTCGGTGAAGAAGTTTTTCCTAATATCTAACCTAAACCTCCCCTGGCGCAGCTAGAGGCAAACGTTTTTGACATCAGCACAGAATTCATTTGCAACCCAAGAGACTTTGCCAGAACTGCCAAAAAAGCAGCATACCACCCCGATTATGCTATTCTTAAACCATTTAAAGCCAGTTTAATTATCAGCTAAATTAGTAACATTAAGGTGTTTGCTTAAAGCTTTGGATAGCAAAGCTTTAGACCCTGTTGGTGTCAGGTGTTTGGGAAGGTTCTGTTTGCCCAATACTTGTGGTTTTGCTTTCCATCAATATTCCATCACAGGGATCCCAAAAACATTTGGGTAGACTACATTCAACCCTAATCCAGACAGTGCTTCATGATCTCACTTACCACATGATCACTGCAGCCATTTCACATACCCTGTCATCATATAACATTCCTCTGGCAGGAATTAAACTGTTTACATGAGAAACATCTCGTGTATTTTGGGATTTTTTTCATGTGATATAGCAGGAGAAAACAAAGATAACAGTCAATTTGCAAAGACAAATACTAGCATTCACCAAGTAGTCCTTTAGAAATACTTTTCCTAGCTTTAATACCATCAGAAATGTTTATTTTGGATTTGGGGACATTTGAAAACAGTTCTTCCCTTTGCAGCAAGAAATCTGAGAATGGCATATACAATCGTGCCAGTAGCCGGTAGTTCAGCATGCGGTCTCTGTCAAGGGCCTCTATCAGCTGCTTCAGAAGATGTTACAGAATCAACTGGCCACAGAAATGTTCTTCTTAACCCATGTTAGTTACATGTTGATATCTGCCTTGAAGCCCGACTCCCTCCACAAAATCCTGTGGGCTTTCAGAAAAGCTTATTTTGGATGTTCTTATTATCCACATGCATCCAAGACTTTTTTTGAGTTCTGCTGGACTCTTGACCTAAATGATACTTCATGGCATGAATTCCAGGCTGATTGCATGTTCTGGGTAATTATTTCATTCACATTCCATTCCCCACACCACAATTGGGAAGCAAAGTTTAGGTTAAGCAGCTAGCTGTGTATGCCAGCTCTACACCGATTCTTTTTTTTTTTTTTTTTTTTTTTTTTTTAATGTAAAAGGTTCACCAAGGTCAGCAGTACAAATGAGATTAACCTAATAAAGAAGATATCTTATTCAATGATGAATAAAACCAGGAATATTTCTTTTTTGAATGAAACTGTGCCTTGGAAACGTTCTAGCAATGACTGAAGGCAAGAAAAGAAAGACCAGGCCAAATACAGAAAGTGGTATGTTTTCATTATGAATATGATAGAGAAGCAAAATACAGTGTCTCTTTGTTACTTGTTTTGCACTAGCAGTGCAAGTATCTAATACTTAATATTTGGTTTATGTCACTTGATTTAAAAGAAAAAAAGGTCCTTAATTATTGTCAGTGCACAAATCCCCTTCCATTCTGGAAGCTTTGAAACGTTCTTGCACAAGTCCAATGTTTTAAACCCACACTGAGTCTCTTAAAGTCTTAGGAACTGAAGTATTGTAGCAAGCTGTAAATGAAGTAACTAGTGGTAAATACGTAGAACATAGTTAATCAATAGAAATATAAGATTTTATTGCCTTTAGCCTGAAGATTTTTGCAAATGTTAGTTACGAATCTTTCTGCTTAGCAAGTGTTGAATATCACTGAATCAGAATGATAGTAATTTACGCTACGTTTGCATTCCTTAGTGTAATACAAATACGATGCAAAGCATAGGAGAACTGCACTTACTATAGTGATCTTCTGTATCCACATATTTATTTCCTATTTGATTTGGAGACTGATGCTGCCTCAACATCTGCAGAATGAAAACTGCTTCTGTGGTTACTGCTGTACTAAGGCTGGGGGTCAGGGGGGGCATTTGCACTAGAGACACTGAGGCCTGAGTGGCATTTCCTCAGTGCTGCACAAAGAGGTAGATGTTTCATGGGGAAAAAATACAGTTGGAACCTACCGGTGACTCAGTGTGGCCAAGCAGCTGCAGAAAATACTCCTTTCTGGTGCACTCATCTGACAGTGCCTGTCTTCTCTGATGCCTGCTTGTTTCAGCTCCTGCACCTGCTTATCCACTGCCCCCACCTTTCCTGGTTCTCCTTTCCCTCATGGTTTTTAAATTTAGCCCCCTCTAAAATAATCCAGTTGAAAACACTTTGTAAAGCCAGGGATGGCTGAGTTAACCCAAGTTTTTGTAAGGAATCTAGTATTCTTTCTCTAATTTTGCTCTGTTCCTTTTCTTCTGTTTTTCATTTTTCATAAGGACTGTATTATTTCAGTGTTTGCAACTTATCTAGCATAACATGATACAGTTCACATTTTTGTCAGCCTTGAAAAGCAAGATATTGTTCAGACACTACAATTCACCACCGTTGTCTGTGCCTGCTGAAACATGGGATAGGACACATTAACTGCTCAAAAATGCAAACAGCAGCCTGTATCTCTAAATTTTTGTTAATTATTTGCCTGGATTGTAATTCCATTAAAAATTGCGTATAAAAATGCTGTCATATCTTCCCTAACTAGTGTTAGTCAGGGCAGTGCCTTAGTGTTTCATATACTGTCTGACTTTGTTGGCTGGATGTTACAACCCAACGCTCATCTGAGGCAGTGCAGAATATCCTGCCTGAGTTGGCAGCTGCACCAATATGAGGAGGCTGGCTGTACAACCGAGGGCTTCCGCTCTGCGAGTGTGAATTCTCACTGTGTACTGTGAGGCATTTCAGAGGGACAAGGAAAGGACCAGCTCAGGAAACAATGCTGGTCACACAGCGTTGACCCAGAGCATCCCAAAGAAATGGTCCTCAGAGAGGGCACCTTCAAAGTAAAAGGGAAGAATGAATGTCCTGTACTGCTGTGCTCACACCAATACAGAGTCCATCCTTCCTATCACACAGCAGGGACTGAAAGCGGGCTGTGAATTGTAGTGGATGCTGCCTCCAGCCATCTCTAGAGTTGATCTGGAGTCTGCAAGCACTGGGTCTTGAGTGTGGGAAGTACTAACCTGGAAGAGGTCATCCTCCCCCAGTGCTACTCATCCTGAATTTCTTGTCAGCTCCCTTTTCTCCTACAAGGTCTTAGTTTGTGGGATCTTTTTTAACTAAGTCTGTGTGTCACCCTGGATACAGAGACAAAGAAGGAATGGGAGCCTCGGGCACAACCAGGCAGCTAAGGATGCAGTCCAGTCACACGTTCCCCTGTAAGACTGGGAGCAGGCTCCTGTGCTGCCAGTCTGCCTGGAAAACCATGGCTGCACGTGGAGGGAGAGGAGGGGGCTGGCATCAGCACTTCTGTGTAGGTGTCAGAAGGAGGGAAAGTAGGAGCAGAGAGCTCTTCCTTCACTATGTTGGGACAGGAATCTGGGGTTCAGGAGGATAGTAATGTGACTACAGAATTAAAAGGGAATAATAAGAAAAAGACTAAGTGTTCCAGGGTCTGATTCTTATTGTATATACTGGGGGAAGCAATGGACATCTAAAGTATCAGGCACGATCTTTAAGGGGAAACTCTGAAAGTGCCCAAATAAAATGTTAATGCTGCTTGAGTTTCTGCCCTTGTTCAGTTTTGCATTTTTCACCACTGGAATGCAGACAATTACATCAAAAGAGGCTCAATAAAGGCTCTTGCAAAGAACCAAGCTTGAAAAGAAATGATGATGAACCTCAAACAGTCTCAAATAACTGAGCTGCAAAGCAACTAAGAACTATGTTCATAGTGGGCAGCTTCCTCCAAACTAGGATAATAGTATATAGGTTTGGGCAGTAGAAGGAGGAGAGTGAATTTCGCGTGAGCTAAAGGCTAAATACATAATAAGAGACTGGAAGGGCCATTCAAACCATTGGATATTTTTTCTGGTTATGTCAATAGGACCAACTTTTCACATAATTTGTTTTGTTTAATTTATTTATTTTTCCTTGAAAATGTTTGTATTATTATAGCATTTGGGAAATATGCTGGTCTGACCTCCAGGGCACTAAAGAGGTCTGCTCCCAGCACAAATACCTCAAGGGCAGCAAGAGATCAAAATGCTTCATAGTGCCGTACTCGCAGTCTATGGAGTCAGAATCTGTTGTCCTTCTTTTGATAAATACTCTGGTTTTCACTTAATCCTTTTGCAGTCATGGGGCTACCCATTGTGGCATTCAAAATCTGACAATGGAAGAGTCCCTTCTAAGGGGGAAAATGCTGATTCGTTGTTCTGTTCTTTGTATTTTGGATAGCATTTCCCACAGCCATGCTAACTGTGATGGCTCTTGTTTTTACGATGTTGAAATTGTTGGCTGAAGCCTTCATCTGCGTAATTCAGTATTTGATTTTTCAGCTGGAGGAAGGAGAGGAAGGAAGAAAGGGCAGTCTGATTTTTTTCTTCAGTTGAAGTTTTGTTTTCACAAATAATAACAAGCACATTAGCTAAAGAACTGAAAAAAATAATCAGAGATTAAGGTTACTTTCAGAGTTTCTAGTGTCATTGAAAGCATGGAAGATTTGATATAGCCAATGCACAAAATTAGTCTAGTCTGTGTTTCATATAAACATACATGATATCACTAACAATTCTTTTTATATACGAAAGGAAAAGCAAATCTCTCAGTTTATATATACTAGGAAAATATTTGTTTGCTGAGTGCACGCTGAGCATCTTTCCTGTCCTTTCTCAGAATAGTCCCTTGTCTCTCTGTGGTTAGCCAAACTGGATACATGGTTCATGTAGTTCAAGGATTGCTTAATTTAACAAACCTCTGTCCTTTGTACTTTTCATTTATGCTGCTGGCACATCACGCCAGTGGCCGGATGTGTGTTACTAATACAATGTTTTTCATTTTGATTTTGCCAGCTTCATCTGAATCATATGTGCAGCACTGCGTTGTTACTAAGCTTGTAGAATTAGGACATTTAGAAGTAAAACTTTTCTTCCATTCCTTTTAGTGAAGAGACTACTGGTGAAAATAGTGCCAAATTAGTTTAGCAGAGAGAGAAAGGCGGTAGAATCTGATCATCACCCACAAGTTCTGTCTTTTCAGTCTAGCACCAGGTGGTGGAACTGAGCTGGTGACAAGAACTGCAAAACTTGACCAACAAGTTCAACTCTCCTAAGGTACCTGGCAAGGCAAGATCTATATGGCTAAGGGTGGCAGAAGGGAACAAGCAGTTGAAGTTGGTTTTATTTATTCTGGCCATTTCCATGATGTAATTTATGGTTGAAGACCAAAAAAAGTTGTGTATCAATACTATTTCAGTAGTTATGAATTCCTATGCAAAGGAAGGAAGAAGCAGACTGGGATAAGAGCAGTAGATAGCCTCTTAATACAGCTTCATTATCAGAAAAATTGTACCTGGAGCCAAACCCTAAGTCTCACAGATTCATCTTCCTTTGTCTTATTCCTCACCCTTGACTCTCTTGCCCTCAAACAACTAAATTCTGTGTATATCTGGACTTCAGCACAGAAAAATGCTTATGACACAGCTGTTTAAGTTACCTCTCTTATGTATGTGCTGTGTACATCTTGAGTTCACTTTGCTATCCCTGTTCATGCTTCAGTTGTTTTTACTCAGCAAGTTCATAATCATCTGCCTAGACACCTGAGGAGCCATTCTGTGGAGTCTGGAGACCCAGTTCAGCCATGCACACAAATTGAAAGTTAGATTAATTTAGGAACGAGAACCAAGGCTCCTTCATCGATACAAAAGCCGCAGGGCTTCCATTTATTCAGCTCTTAACTTTACTGTTAGCCAGGTAGGGAACGAGCCAAGAGGAAGACACAGCAGAGAAATTATTTACTCAGACCAACTGGAATTAGATTAGCTGTTAGGAGACATTGCACTGGGACAACAGCAGGTTTAATGAAAGTGCTATGGGAACATAAATACATTGATAGGGGCATTTGGGGGAAGTAGGAGAAGACTTTTAAAGGATATGAAAGTGGTTAGGTGAACAGGAAAGATTGTTGCAGGCATCCAGAGAGTGGATTGTTCTGCTAACTGGGTTTGACAGTAGCCATGTCTTCATACCCCACTGTTTGGAAAGGTTAGTACAGCAAAAAGGCTGCCAGGTCCCCAAGTTGGATGTATTCTACCCATGAATTTGCTTTATACGTCTCATTTGTGAGGTCTTTCTAAGCAACATTTCTTCCATACAGGGACTCACCACATACACAAACTTTTGGCAAGTTCTTCCCTGAGTGTGTTATGCCAGTGATCATATCCTGTGATCATAGAATCATAGAATCATAGAAA
>JMFS01023481.1:0-37184 GCA_000699545.1 Podiceps cristatus | reverse complement strand
ATACAGCGATGGGGATGCCTCGGGACGCGCGTGGGGAAGCGTGGGTTCCTGACCGGCGTCCCAAGCGGGGAGGGGTTTAGGCAAGCTATCCCCCCAAGTGCGGAGGGGTGCAAGAAAGCCTAGGTAGGCGTGCTGTAGTCTTATTAAAACGCTTTGGTTTTATCTAGGCCTGCTCTGTGTTGTGTAGCTGAGAAACACAGTCCACAGCGCCGAGGCTGTGGCTGTTACTGTAGATAAAGTAGCGATTTCTGTGATTTCTGGAATGGTTCCAGTTTGACCAAAAAAAAAAAACCCTGCACCGCCTGCGATTACAACCGTAAATGCTTTCAGAACAATTGGGCGCATCGGGTGAAGAGCGTAATTTCATGGGGCCTTGAAAGATACTAAGTTTTACATTTAGTGTAAAACAATGTATCAGTTACCCTGGCGTTTTGCTGGATACTAATTTTGTTAGTGTGGATATTGCTATCAGCCTGTGGCAGGGGTTTTTTGCCGGGGGGGGGGGGGCATGTTTGCCATGGGTCTAGCTCTCTTCAGCTGACAGGGCAGAGGCAGCGGCAGTCCCAGGCAAGGGCTAGGAGGAGAGCTCTCAGATACGCATGGCCTCTTGTATGGCTTTCTGTTTGGGTAAGTTTATAACCCAGAGCGCTGTTTCTTGCCTCCTCTGGGCTGTCATGAAGTTGGGAGATGCCCCCACCTGCTACATGGTGTGGCTACCACCTAACTTCAGGGTGGTCCATGCGCTGCTGCTAGTAGTACGTCTGCAGTTTGTGAGAGCATATTGACAGTAAACTCCATGAAAGATTAGTACAGTAAGTGATAAGTACTTACTGCTTTTTTTCCTTAAACTTCATGTTTCTGTAAGGAACTAGATATCAAGTAAGAAACAAATCTCAAATCTTTTGTATCAAAATGGTTAACAGTACATTACAGTTCAGAGGAAATACTAATTCTTGCCTATTCAGTCATAATTTAATATTGAGTAAACATAATTGTGATTCTTCTACATAACTGTAATGAAACAACTATCAGTTTACATTTCCATCCAGTATAGAAGTATTGTGAATGGCAGTTGTTCCTCAGGGAGATTTCTGAATAGGTCAACTAATTTTGTAACTGAAAAGAGGTGTTTTTATAATCTCAGCCTTTTTAAGTTGTTTCTTACAAACTGTGAGACTCTTCCTTTTTTTTTTTTTTTTTTAAACAGCCATCTCATAACCATGCTGTAAACAAATTGTTTATTTTGGGGTCTGGGCAGGTAGAAGGATAAACCTGAGCTCTTGCCTTGAAACTGTGTATACACTCTATGTTAGGTTGTTTATACAAATTAAAGTGAAATGCCATTGAACTACTTCGAGATGGTTGCAGTGGTTTGCCTGTTAGGAAATTTCCAGCAGAAAACTGTTTTTGCAAGATTGCAGCTCTTGGCAAGAAACTTCAGTTTTTCCCAGAATGGCTTTGTTGGGTAAACTGAAACAAAAGCTCTTGCTCTTGAACAGCTTGCTTTTTCTACTCTGCCTCCTGTTTTGACTTCTTCATTAACAGATTTAGTAGAGAGCTTGGAGAATGAGTTACCGTAGAGCCAGAGAACATTTTTAAGTGGAATATTTTAGATCACAGAAGTTACCTTTTGCAGAACTTCTGATTCTTGTTTTCATACCAGATAAAATTGATTTTTATTGGGAACTGTAACAATTTTCTGTGAAAGGGAAGTCTGAGATCTGACCAGCTCTGGTGTTTTTGCAAGGGAGACTAAAGGTAAGGATATTGTAAGAGTGGTTTTTTCCTCCCTCTTTTCTCTTTTATTTAGCACTGGCTATTAGACTCAGCCTATGGTAATGTGTCACAGAATCATTCCAACCTGTTTTCTCCATTCAGCCCCCAATTTTCAGCACATACTGTTTGTGCTGTGTTTGCACACCGGTACACTTACACTAAAAAAGAGTTGTAGCTGTTGGCCTCAGCCAGTAAATCTCATCTCTAAGCATCACGTCATAGATACCTTAAATTTCTCCTGTTCCACCACCTATCAAATGGTAACTATTTGATCTCCTGTGGCTGTAAACTGAGTGAAACTTCTTTTGAAATTGTAAATGATGTCTGGTCGTTTGTAGGTGATGTTTCAGAGAGAGAGAGTCAATGCTTTCTTCTTGGTGAGAAACACAGTGCTTATGCCAATTCCTGTTGGCTTTTATTTCACAGTATAAGCTTTGTTTATTTCTTATTTACAGCTAGATAAAAGCTATCTAAAACTTGTGTGTCTGGTGCATTTTAAACTGGAGGATTCTGTTCGTGGTGTGTCTTTAAAGTGTGTTATGATTATCAGTCTTTAGAACAAGGTAATACTATTGGTCAAGTTAGTTTTAAGAAACTGTATTTGTGTACTGCTTTTGTTCATCCCAGGTTAGCAAAAAAGAATTAGACAAAAAGATACAATCCAGTGACTTTGTGTAATTTGGCCCTAATTACAGTTGTACTTTTGGATCTGTTTGTGCAGTTCCTCAGTGATTTTTAGGCATGCAGATTGTAGGATCATCACTCAAAATTTTTGTTCTAGTGACCATAAAACTTACATGATTTCTGCAGTCTTATTAAGTGCTGATTAATGGCTGTTGATAACACTAGTGATGACCAGTGAAACTCGCTTTAGGAATCAATAGAACTAAAGTTGCCTTGAGAAAGGAGCTCGTTTTATATCAAATAACTAACCTTTCATTATTTAAATGGATGCACTGCTTCCTTGTTAGAAACGGGACTGTGGTCAAAAGTCTTAGGGCTTTAAAAGCTGGTTTTACTGTATGTTTAACCTCTCCTGGAAAAAAGTTCAAAACTTACTAAATTTGTAGTGATAAGATCAAGATACCGTATTTTTTCTATTTTATCTATGGCATTGAAGCTGTTTTCAGTTCCTGGTTATATGCCATTTATATATTTGTTCTGTTGAATGATGTTCGAAGCAGTACACAAGCTGCAGCCATTCCAAACATCCTAAATTCCCACAGAAATTATCAGTCTTAACATTTTTTTTTCAGTTATTCTGAAGACTCAAGACGAGTAAAGTCGTTAATTGAAGTAGCTGGGACTTGGGGGAAGAGCAATTTGGTTTCCACTCTCTTCCAACAAGCTAAAAGAGTTCTTGTATCCCTCTCTCAAGTGCTTTGTCTTGAAATGGTAGCTGTCATAGCATTTGAAACTGAGCTTATATTAAGAGGTATTTTTTCATAGGAAGGAAATGGCTTTTGCATTTGACAAGTGTTTCTTTTCACAGCGATAATTCACAGGTGTTCCAGGCTAACGTTCTGCGAACCCGCAGGAACAGTACCACAGTTATGAATCGTCATAGTCTGGTAAGAAAACTATTAGACCAACTGCATTAGATCCAAAGCAGAAGTGCGCAAACGGGATTAAAGAAGAAAAAAAGATTGTAGTCTGTGAAACTAATACTGCAAGTTTTAAGGCACAGGGCTCTAGACTGTGATGTTAATATGCTGTAGCTATAGTGAAATGTTATTTATAGACCATTTGGCCTTGGAGAGTACTTATATTTCATTGTGATCATAACTTTGTTTATAAAATGCAAGCAGATGTTCCAAGGTAGAGTAAGAAAGGTAGTTCATAAGGAAAACTAATAACGTGTGTTGTTCAGAGCTAATAGTTTCTGATTTTCTTGAAGAAAAAGCACAGTGTTGTTCTGATCTTAAATTATCTTTTATATAGTAATGAAAGAATAAGCTATTGTAATCAGCAACTGATATAACAAGATGCAACTGCCTGATAGAACATGGATATTGAGACTCCCCGGGTGAATGATTCTATAGCTCTTAGAGATATCCGCTTGTGATTTCAACTTTTGTTAGACTTCTGCTATTGCAGCTCCCCAAATCTGATTTTTTTAGAATACTAATCTAAAGCCAGAGAAAATATTGCATAACTTGTGTTTTAGTGTTGTACAAATTGTGGTAGAGGGGTGTGATTTTTGACTGATCCAGAACACCTGCACAGAATCACACAGCATGATTTGCTAACTCTTAAAGGCTGAGGGTGCAGGGGGTAGTTACTTCCTCTAGCCAAAAGGAATTTTTGCTCAGACTTCCATTTATATCCAGAAATGTAACTTTTCCCCTAAGAAGGCCTTAAGAAACAGGTAGACATAAGATAACATTCAGCTGCATTCGATTGATTGTTAATGTTTTGGAGAAATAAAGCTCTGTTGGAGTGGAAGGGAAGTGGTATCACTTTTCTTTTAAGTATGGGAAACAAACAGCTAACAGCAATTATCCTGTTCTCTTTTTTTTTTTTTTTTTTTAGTAATCTTTTTAAGATGCTTTAGAAATATTTTGTTAGTCCGATGTTAATGGTTGGAGAATACTCCTCTCCTATTTTCTTGACTGATGCTCCTTAGATGAAATTCTGTTTTAAAATCAGGACAGACGATTACTTCAGCAAAGGTTTGCATCTGTAACTGAACTGTTAATCTTTATGTAAAAGTCTAGAAAGACTTGTGGAAAAGCCTTTCTCCTGCTAGGATAAAACCCAATAGAACATATCATGGTAAGGATTTCTTTAAACAACAGTCTGTTTCATCATATATACTTTTAGGGTGGCAGCTTAGGGTAAATTTGTTTGTGCTTGTGGTCAGACCAAAGGAGAAACAAAGAAAGGTGAAAGCTCAGTTTATTGTGTTTACTTCTTGAAGGTCCTCAATCGTTGGGCAAAAAAAGATGCTAATTTAGGATGGGTTGCCCGGAACTCGCTGAGAAGCAGGAGCTAGTTCACTGATCAGCTGGTTCACTGATGAGCTAGCTCTTCTGGCTGCCCCTAACAGATGTTGCAGTCTTCTGGACTGAATCAGTGTTTCCGTCTTCATGGGATAATGTCCTTAACCCTTCACCTCACTTTAAGGTTATTAAAAAGCATCCTGAAGGTTAACATCCTTCTTCAGCCCTGGCTGACCAGGTGCTGACAAAATACAGTTGAAATTTTACTCATGCTAAAAATCAAGTGCTCCATCAACTGCTAGATCAGTGCCTTGCCCACTTTGAAATATTTCTTTGAATTATGGTCTGGTTTATGGTTCTGTTGAAGATGGCAGGGAGGATGGAATCAGAACGGAACTTAGAGATTATCTCATCCTTCTGTTGTCTTAAACCGGAATCATACATAGATAAACAATTTTGTGAAAGTAATTAAACTTTCAGCATTAAGAACCCTAGGCAACTTCACCTGATATTCTTGCTATAGCAAAGTGTAGTTTTAAGATGTTACGAGGTATTCTAAGGAGCTAGACGTAATCTACTTTGGTAAATTACATTTTACAGTAAGTAGGTGATAAAGTGTGCTTCAAAACGCACTTTTCTGTATTTAGGATAACTAATCCAAGTTTTATTGCAGTGTAAACTCTGATAAAGAGGGTGAAAAGATTCAGTGACTGAGTGATTAATTTAGTATTATAAGTACAGCTAAAATTTTATGTTTTGTTAAACTTTGTAGAAAAAATTGATTAGTATTTGTCTAATCTGTGTTGTGTTCACTGTCATGGGAACTACAGGGGTTGCTAAAACGCTCTGGTAACTGAAGGTCACGCTCTGTCTAGCTCCATCTTCAGGGCTGTTGTGGTTGTCCCAGTTGCTCAGCTGAGTCCTAAAATCTTTTTTTGAGTTGCTTCTCCAAGTCTCAGACTTCAGCTCTTTTATAATAATGGCTACGGGGGCAGCTACGCCATTTTGGCTGTTTCTTAATCTGCACTTTTCTGACACTACATGTAATTGCCGAGGAAGGCTCAACTAGACTCAGTATCCCCTGTTTATTTCCTTCCAGAAGGTATCAGTGGCATCTAGTGGGTACATGTTTTGGGTTTTTGATTTGGTTTGTGTGGTTGGGTGTTGGTTTTTGATTTCTTTTTTTTTTTTTTTTTTAAGCAAAGGATTTTAGTATATGGTTAGATGTTAGGTACTAAGGTACTATTTCAGCAAAAGTTATTTTTAAAAAATTTTTAAGGTGTAGTGTTGTTTTTTCTTTTAAAGCTAGGTAAGTTCTGTGTTAGGGTTCAGTGTGTGCCCCCCAAGTGCTTGTGTTGGCAGAAGACAGGGGGCACTGCAGGGACGGCAGTGGGAGGGCAGAGACGTGGGGCAGGTGCCTGCTGAGGTGGGCTGTGCTGCCTGCCAAACCGGCGCTTCTGAAACTTTACCTTCGCTGGAAAAGCTTATCTAACGTGCTGGGGGAGGGAGCAAGGGGAAGCTGGTTCTCTTCCATCTGGTAGTCTAATAGTATGTAATTTTTTTTTTTTTTTTGATTAAGCTTTGTGCTTTTTTAAAGCATTGGGGATTTGAGTAGCATAATTGCAACAAAGGGGTTCAGTCCTCTTTAGCAAGTAGCCTTTAAAAGTCACCGAGCTTTCTTTTCACAAAAACTAAATCAAAGAACTACAAACAGAGAAAAGGTGAGTTTTCAGCATTGACAAAGCAAGGATGATGACGTGTTGGAGACGAGATGTAGGATCCTCAGAGTGAGCGGGTTTAGTGCGTTAGATCCTGCACAGGAACACTCAGCTGTTTATAATTTTTCTTTTGCACTGCAAGCCACTGGTTTTGTGTGTATTCTATTAATGTCAAACCTTGAAGTATGTGGATCACAGTCATAAAATTAGAATGTAATGAGTGGAACAAATGCATTTCTACTGTGGAGTGACAGAGTGAATAGGCAGGAATGTACTATTGTCCTTTCTCTGTGTGAGAATCAAGGTCAGCTCAAGGTCCTCATTGGCTGGTACAGCTTGGAGGAATTTTTATTAGGTGCACAGGGCTTTTGAGAGCCCAGCGTAATAGGAAAGCTGACCCAAACTGGACTGAAGAAGTAGCAAATCAAAATGGTATAGCCGTTAGACTTTAGTAGTATATATTATGATGACTAAATTCTGGCACAAACATTAGACATCCTCTGTATGAGTGTGATAGGCTATTTTTTTTTTTTTTTTTGTGAGAAAAAGGGCATGATGTCTGGATGTTTGGGTTTTTTTTAGAGGGATGATTCTGAATATGTGAAGTATTAATAGTCTGCGATAACTTACCATAACCTTCTATGTAAGACAGCAAAGTCTGTATTCTCCATGGCACTGATGAGAAGATGGTGCAGTAAATGTTACTTCTCCAATTTTAGCATAATGAAGAGCTCTAGTAATGTTTTGTGGAGCTGATGAACCCTTACACTGCATAAAGTATATAAACACTTAGGTAATAATACAGACCTTACTTGCTGAACATTTTAAAAAGACACCTTGTTTTTTGGAGGGGTTGTCAGGCTTACAGAGAAGTTAAACCTCTCTGACTAAACTTTGAATTTTTGATCCATGAATGGATTATGACAAAAAGTCAACTGAGGGCCAGCACTTGAGGAATGGGAAATACATTAAAAGAAATTATATTTTGAGAAAATACTTGGTTATGAGTATGCAGTTTTAGATTACAGTATTCCAGTGAGCTCTTGATGCAAAACTGACAGAATTAACAGAAGAGCATTTTTAGTGGCATCCCCTCCTATTTCATCTGATTTGATGAAGCTCTTGAGAAACCACAAGGAAGGTATTTTAACTCTTTGTTAGCCTTCTAATGCCTGATTTCTTAATCACCTGTTAAAATACTGTCTTACAGGCAGACGACAATCCAGAAACCTTTTAGCACAATGTGTTGTATTGATTTTGTATTTTTAAAGGATCTATTGGGGAGTCTTCTGGATCACTTAAATGAAAATATTTATGCAACCATACATATTATGTGCTAGTTTAAAAGCAGCTGCGTCCTGTAGAGGCGGCCGTGAGCTCTATTTGCCTGGAAATTAAATGAAAGGCAGGCTGATACCAATTAGCATCTGTGAGCATACAAAGCAGTATAATATGGAAATACTGTTATCATGCTCTTGCAAGTAATTAATGTAGTTTATATATAATGAGAATGTTAGAAATGGTTTGTTTTTTTTTTAATTACTGGGGGGGAGATAGAAACTACAGGAGAGGGGAAGGAAAGGTGCAGGAATGTTAGTACCCACTCTATAGTGCTAAGTGTGTTTCAGTTGTATGTGGCTTTGTTTTGCAGTTTGTGCCATCATCTCCTATCCGTATTCCTAGCAGCCGTCTTCATCAAATCAAACAGGTAAGCACAGATTCTGTTTTTTTAAATTTTTTATGGGTGGTTGGGTTTTTTTGCAGTTAATGTCCTTCAAATGGCTATAGATTTTACTTTGAAATGGTAGCAGAGTCTGCAGCAGTCTATTATTTAAAGTGTTTTCAAAAGTAAAAGCTGCACCTTGTCTGCGAGTTCCAAATTTCATGAAGTAGAATGCGTCATACACTGAGAAGATGATTTGAGCAGAAGGAGAAATCTTAAAAGGGACATTTTGGAAAGGAAACCTGTAATGTAAACCCTCGGGTAAAGTTTCACCAAGTTTTTGGCACTAGTGCCAGCATAAATATTCAGGGCCAATAACAAAGCGTTCCTTAACTTGTGTTGGCACAAGAGTTTTGTGCAGCCAGAAAACAAACTGGATACGGAAGCACACTGGCTAAAAAATAGTTTGGACTCCTCTGGCTGGGCTATTTTTCATCTGTATAATTTTCTTGTGCTGTCACAGCGCGAGCAGAGGGGGAAGGGCACCAGAGCAAACTCTTAGGAAGGGGAGGGGTGTGGCAAATATCTCAGTAGGCTTAAATAGCACTGCTACCAGACAAGACCTCAGTCTAAAGGCTCGGGTTTTAAAATCAACAAGCTCAGGCTCTTGTGGCTTCTCCATTTTATCTGTTGACTTTTTGACAGTAGATTGTTTATAAAATTGGCTTGAAGACGCTTGATTTTTTTTTTATAAGGTTTTCTTTAGCGTGCTGATTTTCAATGGATAAGCTTGATTTTTACAGGGTGAAAAGTACAAAACCAATTTAATGCCTCGGACAGCGTTTTCAGGGTATGATGGCTGAAGTGATGGAAGGCACTTCTGTTTCCTGCCTCAAATACTTAAGGCGCATGCATAGTAATCCTGAAGGAAAAAACTGCTTGCTTTCATTATGTAAATAATTTACTGGCTTAAAGAGACGCTGGAGCACTCAGGTCAGTTGTAGAGCTGTTTTTATCAACATGAAAAAGCGTAGGATTAATATGTAAATGTGCTGAGAGCAAGGGGGTGAACTACAGTGGCTCAGCTGTATTATATGAAGTAAAGATTGATAATTTGGGTTTTTTTTAAAATAGTTGTGTATTCGTATTTGTTCCATACATTTATTAAAGCGAACAGTGACATTTCCTAATTTGTGTTTGATCATTAAATTCACAAGTTGAAATCCCATGTCTTGTATACTTACTGGCACAGATGGGAATCACCTGCATGATTTACTTCTGGTCTCTTTCAAATCTTAGCAATCACACAATTGAACTATGTTAATGACACTCTTCCTACATATGATGAAGATTATGAAGATGTTCAGTTGAATTTTTATTCTTGAACTGGACTGAATTAGGGAATCTACCAATTCACTCAACAGACTGGACAGTGTTTGAGCTTTAAGCAAAGGTGCATACCTAAGAGGGGATCAAGTTGAGTTTGTACTTTAACTTGGTGTTACCGTTTAGTTTGCTTACACCTTTGATCCATTTAAATAATATTTTATGGATATTTTAGGAAAAAACCTACTGCATTGCAAATGAGATGCTGACAGAGTCTAGTTAGTTACAAATAAACAGAATAAAGTAAGGATCTGGTGATGCTTTTGAGGGTTATCTGTACTAGTTATATGTACTAGTTTCCAGTATCTGTACTAGACTGCAAAAAGATACTCTAGCACGTGAAACTTTTTTAGTTCATATTGTCACTGTTCAGTTTTGTAATTACCTCTGGGATAGTAATGAAAATAAAAAAGCTGCTTGAGAAACAACGAACTCCCATAAGCCCTTCCTATGAGATGGTCTCTCTTGTTATATTTCTTTCCCATCCTCTCCCCCTCACCCCTTTTCATCTAGGGAGAGCTTAAGGTTATTGTTACTTAACCAAGTTGAATTAAACTTTCTGAGTACCAAAGTGAAATGAAACTAGAACTTTTCTGATTTGCTGTAGCAAAGGACTTTTTTAAATCTTAATTTTTCATCTGCTAATTTTTTAG
This sequence comes from Podiceps cristatus, assembly GCA_000699545.1. NCBI lineage: Eukaryota > Metazoa > Chordata > Aves > Podicipediformes > Podicipedidae > Podiceps > Podiceps cristatus. The sequence continues at coordinate 27,046 of JMFS01023481.1, read as the reverse complement.
GAAGAAGGAATGAATTTGATGAACAGAGAAACAGTACATGAACGGTAAGTGTTAAGGCAAACTAGAATATTTAATGCAGTCTTCCGTGGGCCTGGGACAATACATTTCTTTTCTTCTTTATAGAGGAGTGCAAGTAGCAATGCAGATGAGCCACTCATGGGAGGAGAGCTTGAGCCTGGTAATGCATTCATGCTTTAATTTGTGTTTCTGTTATCAGTATCAGGGCACTAGAGACTCTCTCATGTCAACATTTTCTTTTATAGTTTGACCTACAATTAAGGTGTCAGTATATCACTGCTTTTGATCAGCATTTTTTCACACTAACAAGGCATAGAATTATCAGTTGTTCAAGGACACATGTGGGTTCCTTGGGCTGGTATGTCAAAAGAAAATTGCATGGATATCTGCCTGTTCAAATATTCTTCCATGTTCTGATACTGACCAAGTAGTGTTAAGGCTTTCTTTAAGCGTAAGCTTGTAAATAGGTACCTAAAATTTATTAATATGATAGAGGATAACTTTGGAATCTTGCTCAATTCCACACCAGTCAGTCCTTTTCATGTTAAGATACTTGCTCACATGATCAATTGTGTGTACTATTTACAGAGCGACAATGATTTTGAAAAATCATCATCACCAAAGCAAGTAGACTTTGTCCCAGTTTCTCCAGCTCCTTCACCTACCAGAGGAATAGGGAAGGTGAGCAAAATGGGATAATAATGGTTTTATCTTGAGTAGTGCTAAATAAATTCAGCTGAATTAGTAACAAAAGATTAAGCCACCTGCTCCTTTCTACCTCAGCTGCAACCAAGAAACTAGAGAGTAAACAAAAAAGCCCTAAAACCCCAAACCAGAAAATACCAGCTCGCAGTTGCACATCTACGTGAATTTTTGTGTTCAGCTGTTAATCTGTGGTTATAAACCTTATTCATTTGCCGCCTTCTTGGAATAAGAGGAAGGGGCATACTTTCTTGTTTTATGAATCATAGTCTGTTTAACTCGACTATGGTGAAATAAACCCTTGTCAGCTTGCATGTATTCTGCATGAAAATGGAATCTGGCCAATTTTTTAACATTTTTTTTTTTCCTCAGTAACAAAAAGTGGTATCTCAGTATACCCAGCCATACTGACTGGTTGCTTAAATTGATAGTGGGTTGCTTGTTTATCTGTGACAAGGATCAGTTTTTACTATATGGATGTGATACAGTGGTTATACGTAAATAACACAATCTGTTTTACTCTCAGCAATGTTTCTCACCATCTTTGCAAAGTTTGGTGAGTAGCAGTGGATTACCTCCAAGTCCTAGCCCGAGTCCGACAAGGCGATTTTCAAGGTAAATACCAGCTCATATCAATAATAGAAAATTGACATAGCTTGTTCACAGTAGGCTTTTGAAAAAACAGAATTTGTTATATACATAACTGATTTCTGATCACAAATACAACTTTATATATTCATGTAAACTTTGGATTTTACCATGCTCTAAAATATTTAAAATCCTCATGTCATAACATTGGGAAAGTGGGCTTTGTGGCATCTGTCTTCTTGGTGTAGTCTACACTGCTTTTAGTAGGATCTTAAGTAATTGAATAAAATTCTAACCTGGGGGGGAACAAAACAAAACAAAAAAACCCACAAACTAACAAAAAACCCCAAACAAAAAAAACAGATTTAGGGTTTGCTACTGATTCTGGTTTTCAATTGTATTGAATGTTGTTTTGAGTGATGTGGGCTCATGATTAAACTTTGAGGCCCTAACAGTTCAGCAAAGTATTGCCTGTCAACCGAGATCTAGTCGGTGCCTTGATGTCAGCTTTTAGAATGCCCCAGATGTGAAATAGTGTGATTTAACTTCCGACAAGGTCTGTGCTTCCTGGTCTGTCTTCAGAGGGGAAAAACAAAACAAACCCAAACAAACCCCAACACAGAAAACCAAAACAACTTATTTTGGATAAGCTGTTTTAATGCCTATTTTCTTAGTGTTTTCAACTTAGTAGTTTGTTATCTGAATATCTTTTGATTTTTTTTACATGTTTTCAGGCTTCCTTTATTAATGATGATGTCAGTCTAGCATATGCCTTCTTTTAGCAGGAGAAGTCAGAGTCCAATTAACTGCATTCGACCAAGTGTTCTTGGGTCAATAAAAAGGAAAGGTACAGTATTTGGTTTTGGCTAATATAATATGTCAACTTGTGATTTTTTTATAATAATCCATATAGCTTTCTTCATAGTTCTGTTCAAGTGGCTGATACTTCAAAGAGTGACTAGAAATAGAGGATGTTACTTTTAACCAAATAAATGGAACTATTTGTAGACAAATAGATACATTATTTTTTTACTATTCTGTAAAACTAATAGTTCTGTTCTACTGCCTCTCCATTGCTGTAGCCATATAGATCTGATAAGAAACTAATGTAACCTGCTTAACAAAACAGGAACTACAACTATTGGTATATTTAGCTTCACTAATAGAAAATTTTGAAAGCCGTGGCTAATTGAAGCACACAGGTACTGTAGATTAAAAATCATCCTTCTGATGATTTTAAATATATGGTAAAACTCCCAAACTGATCCAGAGACCTGGTAAACACCTTACTGCTTCATTGGGAAATGTTTCTCTTAGCTTCCTACGTTTTTCTTCAAGATTAACTTCTGGTTATTTTATTGCATCTGATTTTAAGTATATCTTCATGCTTTAACTTTGTAACAGAACACTTCTGGCTCTGAGACAGCTTTTAAAATACTTTTATCTGAGTTCTATTGTAGCTTATTTAAGCATATATCAATCCTCCCTTCTTCTATGAAGTCAATATATAAGTTTAGTGGTAATCTTGGACCTTGTTTATATTGATGGCAAGAGGAAAAGATGATTTCCTTATTCACAGCTTATCTGCTTTGATGGAGATAGTGAACTGATAGCTGAATAAACTGCAACAAAAAAATTGTTCTCTGCTACTGGAGAATGAATAGCTGATCCCTAAACCTCAGTTCAGAACTCACTAAACTTTCCTGAAGTTTGGACTAGAATATTTCCAAGAAATAAACAGTCTTTAAAATTTCAACATTGAACTTCAATGGTTTACATGTAAAATGATGCTATATAGGTGGTCATTTGTTTGAACCTCTATTCTGTTTGCTCTGTAGAAGTATACTGAAAGTAGATTTTAGTTTAAATGAGTAGTAACTTTTTTATCACTCTTTACGTCTTACCAAAGGTGTAACAGAGATGGAAGACCATCCAAAAAGATTATTCCAAGGATCCACCAACATTCTTACCCCTGAAGTTTCACATCAGGCGGACCTCGGGGGCTGGTAAATGCTGTGCTATTTGTGTCGGTTTCATCAGAAGTTTAGACTCTTTTTTTTTTTCACCTAGCAGTGATCATGCTTGAAGATGTTTTGTTTTGTGTTTGTATTAATACAGACATCCCATAATTTTGAAGCACTGAAATTATCATGGTAAATAGGCAGTAATACTCACTACAAGTTTACTATTTCTAGGACTGACTGTTGATGTGCTTCACATATATGGACATTGAGCCTGTTTAGGAAAAGATACCTCGTGGCTGGCAATTTTTGGAGTCTAGTTTCAAGTTGCAGTCAAATGTGAATGCTGATGCTTGTGGGTTTTTTCTTTTTTTTTTTCTTGCTCTTAGTCACGTAGGAAAATTAGCCTGACTCTCCCTGCTGGGAGGAGATAAAAAGTACTACGTAAAAAATCGTAACTTGAAATAGCAAGGGATTTTGATTTAGTATTTTAGTCGAGAGGTTAATACATGGGGTATGCCCACACAGCTGTCAAGACGGGGTTGTTCACAGTACATCTGTCCTTTGGGTCTCTCAGCTAACGGGCATAACTGTGCTTGTGCTTTGAGCCTGTTGCAGTGGCAGTAGTAAAATAGCTGTTTTGAAGGTACTTTAAAAACGTACCTCCTTTGCACATCCTACTCACAGTAGGCGTAGAAATGCAGTTTAGTTGCTGCATCTGGGTTTAGGAGATGGTAACTTTTAAAAAGACTTTGATGCTATCACTGATGATAGATCACCTGTATGATGATAGATCACCTGTAGTTACCTGTAGTCGTGTCCTGTGAAATAGGTAGTGAATGGTGCTACTGCAGAACTGTGATTTAATGTTTCTCATCGGCTCTCCTGACGAGAGAGGTGTCTGGATAATGCTAGCCCAGACCTTGTAGGAGCTGGGGTAAAGCTTGCAGTGAATTGTGCAGCCGCTCAGCTCGGCCATCTCATTGCAGCTGTGAGATGCTTCTCACCTGCAGGCCATTTCTGGGTGAACTGAAGGAGGAAATGACTGTTACCTGTCTGGAAGTGACTGCAAGGTGTGTGGTTGCAGATTGAAGGAACAGCAAGCCCTATGACTTGAAATCAAAGATCATAGAATCATAGAATGTTTTGGGTTGGAAGGAACCCCCAGAGCCCATCTAGTCCAACCCCCTGCAGTGAGCAGGGACACCATTACCCAGATCAGGTCGCTCACAGCCCCGTCCAACCTGGGCTTGAATGTTTCCAGGGATGGGGCATCCACCACCTCTCTGGGCAACCCGTTCCAGTGTTTCACCAAAGATGTACATTTGTTTTTAAAATGGCTTTCTAATGAATGGAAACTAGTATTGGAAATTTACCAGAGCAAGCTCCTCCTTTCTCACCTCTTGATGTTACTCTGTTTTCAGTCTGTCGTCACATGCTCTTGATGACAACAGAAGCAGCGCGGGCTCCTCCTGTGACTCACCGGCTGAAGTCGGCACCAACACAGACTCTCCAGTCTCCCTTTCTGACTCCAGATCTCCTTTTTTACCAGTAGATCTAACGGCTAAGTTACCTATTAATTGAGAAGCAGAGGTCTGCTGACAGACACCGGGAAACAGGCTGGACATTGATAAGACTTTCTGTTGTGTGTAACTGATTCTGTTCCTCATAGGAACTTCCAGAAATGTCATTATTTCTAGAAAACTTCCAGAATAGTTCCTTGAGGAGGAATTCATGTTTCTAGTGATTTGTATGACATTTACTAAAATACAGTAAGCATTTGAATTGCAAACATATTTGATGCTGACATCAGTAAGCAAGCTGTTGATTTACAGTGGGTATCGTCTTGTTGGCATAAGTTACAAATAGTGTATCTATGTTCCGCTTGTGGAAGACTTGGCTTTCCAACAGCCTAATACAAAGTGGTGCTTCTGTTGTAACACATAACTTTCACGTTTGTCCTCAGTCTGAAACCAACGAAACAGTTTACTAATTTGTATTTATTCCCTGAGTGTTGGATATTTATATTTTTTTCTTCATATGAAAGGGGAAATATTGGGGGGAGGGATTGATTCTTGTGTTCTATTATGATTGGCTGTTAATCAATTCTGTGTTCTAGTAGATGTCGAAAGAACAAGTTGGTGAATTGTCAACTTAAATTTATATGTTGGGTTTTATTCATGATCATGGCTGCTGTTGAGACTAAATCCAAATTAGGTGTGGAACATTCTTCTGGGTTTTTGTTTGGTTTTGTTCTTTGTTTTTTGGTTTTGGTTTTTTTTTTCCATTTAGTTGATGTATTAGAGAGGTAGATATGCTGTTAAAGGTCTTAATAGGGAAAAATAGTAATAACATTTGGAAGAAAACACTAAATTTGAGGGTTTAGTATTTAGTACTTAAGTGCATTATTTTTCCAGACAGTATTTGTCCTTGTATATGACTTTGTTGGACAAAAACAGCAAGGGATCTTGAATGCGTCTTTACAGCCTGAGGTCATCAAAATTTTTAATCTCTTGTTTAATCTCCCAATGTCACTTCCTCAAACAATGGCATCAAGTTATTTCTGTTGTTGAAAACTTCAGATGCCTGTTGGAAGCCTAGAATTTGGTAATCGGAGGTGTTTCAGGATTCTTGTACTGTATTTGAGAAGTCAGTGGGTTGAGGCATCCTCATCTCAACTCTGAAATTCCCCAAACAGGAGGAAAAATCTGCTCATCCCACCATAGACAGCTGTTTCAGATTTACCAGTGGCAACCTCATTTTGGTTGTTGACTCCTGTTATGCAACTGAACTTCCCCAGCTGCATCCTCGTTTGTACCTGTGTGTGCATCTGTACTATGTGGTTTCAAGCCCTCTCTCCAGAGAGGTTAATTATGAAGCAAAATGTTTTATTTTTGAACACTAAATCTTTGTAATGTGTGATATAGTGAGACAAGTATGGAAACCTCCTCCAGTAGGAGAAGAGCCCATGCTGGACTCTGCTGTGAAAGAACCACCTGGATGATGCTTTCAGTGACAGGGTGGTGAGGCGCTGGCACAGGTTGCCCAGAAAGTTGTGGCCGCCCCATCCCTGGCAGTGTTCCAGGCCAGGTTGGATGGGGCTCTGAGCAGCCCGGGCTAGCGGGAGGTGTCCCTGCCCAAGGCAGGGGGGTGGAACTAGGTGATCTATAAGGTCCCTTCCAACCCAAACCATTCTGTGAGTCCATGACAGCAGCCATCAAAAGTAGAAATGGATGATTTGGAGTGCAAAGACCTGAGGACCAATGACCAGTTTCCATAAATCCTTATTGTAGAAAGAAAATAGACTCTATTTAATAGTTTTACTCAGTTCAAGTATGATATGACACAGTTTACTTCTGATTTCATTTCTCTTAAATTATTGTAATAGTCAACTTCCTGACTGCAGCTTCTTTTTGTTTTTAAATTCTGACTGCCCTTTATCCCTGTGGCAGAAGGACAAGCTTGTGCGTAACGTCTGTTTGCTATTGGTCTAATATGGCATAGTTTTGTTTCGCAATTTCAGATACGTGCCAAAGAGTTGCTGTGCATTCACTCTTCTGTGGTGAGGGCAAGACTTTTTTTTTTTAATAAATCTTGCTTATTTCTTAAGAATGAACCTCCTGGTGTCTCTTCCAGTCTTTAAAAGATGCATCAGCAGAGGGGTTTAATTGCGTGTGGGTTAACTTGTCTCTTCTGTTGAATATTTATGCTATTTTTCAAATAAGTGCCAATAAATGGAAAAATAAATGTGTTTTGGTGTTTCTGCGCTTTGTTAGAGAGGTAACCATATTCTTGGTTTCATCTGTGATTTAATGTTTTTCTTCTTAAATCAGGGTATCCATTGGAACCCCCTTCCACCCAGTCTAGTTTACACTTAACTTGGCCCTAAAATCTGCAGCACACATTTGTTTTCTTAGTGCAATGCTATTCTAAAGTTCTGTGACAGCTCTAAGAAAACCAAAGAATAAAATAAAACCTTTTCAGAAGACTTTAATAGCTGAATGTGTCCCTAGTTTATACCTGGAGGAAGTTGTGGGGAAGTAGTTTGGAAGAGAAATGCTACAGCTGGCTGTGGGGAGTCTTTGGGGTTTGCCTTAATAGGGCAATTAATGCTGTTGGAGCAGGGAGAAATAGTTACGTATCTGCAGTCATTCCTCTCCCCGTGTTTGCAAACCAGAAATCACTTGACCTCGTGGAAAGAGGCACCTCTGTTTCTTGTCTTTCCATGTCACCAAGGAACTGCAGTTCTGTGCCCTGGAATCGGGAGACGTGTATAGTTTTTCCCACTGAAATGAAAGATTAAATTTTGGAACCAAATTATCCTGTGAAACATGTATCTGGATTCAGGGAACTGGGGTGTTACCCAATGCGCATAATCGACCCTGTACATGCTCGTGCTGCTAGTATCACCTGTGTGTTACTAATTCCCCGTGTCCTCATGACCAAGTATTGAAGCTTTGCTTGAGTGAGCGTCATGGTTACAGGGCTATTGCATACGGCGTTCCTCGACTGATCTGAGTTTATAGTACAAGTGGCTGTGCCTTTGTCTTCATCTCAGAAATGGGTGGCTTTCTTGACTCAGGCCATATTGGAAGTCGTATGGTCATGTGTATAAAGTATAACGGTATATATAAAGTATATATTATATATAAACTTTTTAAGTTCTGCAGCTTTTCCAGGGCATACAGCTGTTTCTCTCCAGGATCCTGCCACTCCTCTCGATGGGCACCCTTCCAGCACTGAGCTCGTGATTGGCGCTTTTGCTTCGTCTGGTTGAAAACTATCCTGTAGGATTTGTTGGCAGCTAAATCGGGTCTTGGGCCAGCGTGTCTTCCTTGACAACTGATAGGTGTTTTTCTTCCTTCCACCTTCTCCAGAATGACATCGTTGCCGAGGGAACATTGATAACTGTGCCAGTGCTCAGGGGACTGTATTTTTGGAATGAGCGCTTTGGTGGTTACTGCATTTAGCAGAGGAACAGATACTTCACGCTAGAAGAGAGGTACAAATGCCGGGAAAAATGAACCTGTGCTTCAGGCCAGATGAACTTGTGAGAGTCTCCTGCGTGCTGGCGGCGAGCCAGTTCATCTGAACGCTCAACTGAGCAGCTGCCCCCTGCCCTCCTGAGACTAGTGTGGGAATTAATCCTACATTCATTCTTTTCACCTTTCTTCAGAAAACTTGAACATAAATGATCACCAACCTCCACAAACGCAGCAGATCTCCAAAGTCTTGCGTTGGTGAGACTCGCATAATTCCATTTATAAGTGTTTATTGTGTTTCTAATATCAGTGCTGTAGGTGTGAGTCCAGCCATTTGCTGTATTGTGAGAGTCTTTGCTAGTGAAGTGACTGAAGGCAGGAGTGACCTGTGGAGCTCCAGCCACGAGCCTCCAGCTTGAGAACAGCTTGTGCGTTTCTTAGCGGTAGTCACTTCAGAAATGTTCACTTCATGCTGTTGTGTTCTTGCATATGTTGGAGCTGTAACTCATTTACTTAAAATAGAGAGCTTCGGGAGTCATAATTAAAATGTGCGAGTTCTTCATACCCTGTTTTAAGCAACCTTTCTCGTCACCGACTGGCAGATGGAGTTTAAGTTGATCCCACTTCTCCCGGAAGCATCAAGTTAAAATATTTGTAAATGTAATTGAACAGCTACAGTACAATAATTAAAACCTTATCAATCTGAAGAGGACCAATTGCCTTACAAGAATCCTTCTTGATAACTGGATGCAAAAATCGTCCCCTCACGTTTTGATTGGGTGTCTGTTTCCCAAGGGTATGTCTTGGGTGATCAATTGTTTGTTTTACCTGTAGCAGTAGAGTTTTCCCATTTCTCTGTATTTGGTGTAAGGGTTTAGAAATTGAGCATCCGTGTTTGATCTCGGCATCCACGTGAACTTGAGCCCAGTTGAGAGGCAGCCTAGGTGCTGGTCAGGAGATTGCCTCTCCGCTGTCCCGGCATGATCCAAGCAGCCGGCTACCCTGCAGCTGAGAGACCCAGACCCCCGTACGTGCTGGAAGGGAGGCATTGCTTCCCCCGTTGAGGTTTTGTGGTACAAGTATGAGAGAAGGGGGCGGAAAAATTAACCGAAGGAGACTAACCTTGTTTGACTCTCAGTAGCTGGCTGGGGAACAGCCATCTCGGAGGGGGGAGGAGTTGAGTGCATTTAAACCAAACCCAAACACGGTTGGGTTGCGCCGGTTCCCCTGTGTCTCACAAGGAACTGGTGAGACTTCCCTGTTCCCATGAAGATTCCTCAGACAAGTCTGGCATTTATCAAATTTAAAATTCTTCTAATAGTTTAGTTTCTTCTTTTACTTGCTTTGTGAGAACCTTGTAAAATGCTCGTTGTTTAAGAGTTCCTTCTATGATTAATAATGGCATGTAAATATTTAGATTTTGCTGGATGTCAGCTTAGGCAGGAAGAGCTGCCGTTACAGACTCGGTTCTTTTATTCTGTCTTTGCTGTGCATTTTATCAGTCATCTTTCTTCCTGCTAGGATCAGGATGACTGCAGTTAAGTGTGTCTGAATTTATGTTCCACAACAGAGGGATCAGAGGGAGCCTGTTACTCAGGTGAGCCTTATTAGCCTTTTCCCTCATCGTGTGGAGATCATCCATCGCTCTGATTGTGCTGCTGTAATCATGGTTGTGCTCTTGCTTCAATTATTCCTTTGCAGGGTCCCTGCTGCTTCAAAAACCAGCGTGTGTTACTTTGCCTGCATGTAATTCCACGTTACATGGTCAGCGTGGTTATAAAGCTTTGCAAATTTGGAAGAGCTGATATGCGTTAGCTACGGTTCATTATCCAAAGTAAACAGCTAGTTAGCATACAGCAGTGAGCTTCTGCACGGTTGTGTTCTACAGAAGACAAAAATAGACCAAAAAGTGAGTGTATCCCCTTACTTGGCTTCGGTTGTTATGCTGTGTGTGTCGCCTGCCTGTGTTCGTACCTCCAGCACTCATTTTTTGAGGATACACAGCTTCTCTAGACTCGTATGTTCATTATCTTTAAACGGCTCTTGCTGGACCATGAGCAATGGTTTCCCAGTCTTCACTAGCTTCTGCGGAGCAGTGCTAAGCAAGATGTGCTGCTGCCACAGCGTACTTCACCCGCCTTCAGTGGCTTCAGTCTAACTCCCTCTGGCAGCGAGTTATGCATACAGGGAGGACAGACTCCATCGCCAGCACCATTAACTTCGGATGTTTCTCCTCCAGCTCTAACAAGAGATGGTGCCTTCTCTAGCGCTACCGTGAGGAGGCAAGTGCCCTGTTTCACAGGGACATAGGAGCAAACCTCTTCTTCCACGGCCACTCAGCCCCTACCTCTGTATGCAGCTGCACAGCGGGATCAAATACCAGGATTACTCAGCCCTGCGTGCTTTGTGTTGCTGTCTGTTCCCTTACTACTTTGGTTGGCCAGGATGGTCTCGTACCAAGTCAGAGGGCAAAGTACCTGAGCTGCTCTGACCAAGAACTCAAACTCCCCCCTGGCAGAGAAGGTGATTTAAGGTTTGGGGGTTCTTTAAGACCTCCTCTGCAGCTTGGTCCCGGAATTCCGAGGTTGCCCTGGATCACCACGGCCCCTGTGAAGCACGCATCACTTGGCACCTGAGAACTTTCTTTCCTGTAAACAAAGTATTCCTGGATCCGGTTTACTGGCTCAGGCATGTTCCGTTCGGTAGTCGTGCCCTACCAGTGCGATGGATTACCAATGCGTGTAAGTCTGAAGTACAAGATTCATGCTCCTGACAAAGGGAAGGGGTGATGGAACTTGGCATTTAGAAGGGAAGCTGTCACAAGGAAAGCCAGGTATCTTACACAGACATTGACAAACAAGGACTAAAATGTGGTGATTTATTGCCAAACCTAGTTGGCAGCCGCTTTCCAGATTAGGCTTGTTGGTTACCAGATACTTGAACATCAACTGAAGTAACATACAATTGGCTTTGACAATTCTTAGCCAGCTGATGCCAGGAAGGCTTTCTATGCTTCCTTGCTGAAGGCACAGGGCCGTGCATGGGCTTCTCTCGGAGCTGCTGCAAATGCCACCATTAAGCTGTTTGAATCAGAGCGGTGGCTGTTACCGCCTGACAGCACACTTAGTGATCTTCCTGGGGCGGGCTTGGAGAAATGTCAGCAGTAGCTCAGCATTTCCCTTTGCAGGGGCTGGATCTGTTTCCAGGCAGCTTCCATACGAGGCTGCTCAGCGTGCAGGGGCTGGATCTGTTTCCAGGCAGCTTCTGTACGAGGCTGCTCAGCACCCTTTCCGCTCTCGGGGGGCTCCATCAGCTGCGATCCCTGGTGAAGTGTTACCCAAAAGCCCTGTCTGTCCCTGGAGCTCTGAAACAGTTCTGTCGGTTCTACGGTAGGTTTAAGCATTCTGTGATTCACTCCTTTACAGAAAATAGGGCCATCTAAGCATTTTCTGATCCAGACAAGTGCAAACACCCAGAGGAGATCATATACCAAGCCTATAGCTACTAGGAGCGACGCTAATGAAAGGGATGGCGGGAGCACTCCACTGCCTGCCAGCGTTGCTTCTTCGAGCTCTCGGTGCCATAGCAAGTGCTGGGTAAACAAGATGATTGTTTCTGCTGGATGATCTTAAAGCCCCCCTAACTGCTCAAAATCCTTTCCCGTTTCGAGGAAATGACTGTTTTGTTTGTGTTCAGAGTCAGGAATGGGAAATGATGCGAACATTTAACTGTTTTCCCTGGTGTTTTTACAAGGAGGCACATTCGCTGTCTCAGGTCTTATTTCCAAAAGCATTCAGAGTTTTCCATAACCCCATTAAGTACTGTGCATGCATATGTGTGCATATGTATATGTACACACACACACATCAGTAAATATCTTAAACCTTGCGTATCCACCTGCTAAAATTTTACTGGTGTCTTCCTGTGACCATCCCCTTCGCAGTGCTGAACGGACACTGTCCTCCGGTCTCGTTTTCCCACCACTGGAATCGATCTGTGATCATACAGTGTGCTGTGACCTCCCTGAAGTAGAAAGTCAAAACTCACATTTGCCATCCTTATTCTGCCCAAGCACCAGCTCTATCCACATCTGCTGAGCTACACTGTGCATTTAATCTTTTTTATCTGTGTATTGCTCCTTGCTTGCCCTTGAAAAAGAAATGGTCCAATGTTTTAGTCTTTTTAGTTGCTGATAACTTTTTAAAGTTACTGATTTCTTGGTCAAGGCGTTTTTCTGAACCAATCGCTTTTCTGTACATTCCTTAACAACGACCGCTGGCAACCTGGGTCTCTCTTGTCCTCGGACCTGCAGGACTGCGGTGTCAAGGCTTGGTTAGAGTGACTCCGGTCCTGGATGTGGGATTCTCTCTCTCCTGTACTGCTGCAAGTTCCTGGCAAAACACCATCCTGGCCATCACTGGAACCCAGGAAAAGGGGGGAAAAAAGATTTGGGTTTTTCCTTGGTTTGGGCCTTTAAGACATTGTCTTTGCGTTAAGTCCTGCTACTCTTGCCCAGGTGAAAACGTAGGCATCGTGATACCTAACAGCCAGGCTAATGTACCCCGGGGCAATTTCATCACCCTGACTTCTGCTCGATTCCCTCGCCCTTCCTCAAGAAGAGGCAGGTTAAACCGCCTCATGAAAATCAGAATTATTTAACAGTGCAGGTAAGAGAATGCAGCTCTACAGTGGCAGGAAAACACTGTGACCCAAACAAGAGCGCAGTGTCTGCAGCACCATCTCTGGAACACCCGAGTTCTCAAACCAGTCAGAAACACTTATTTTCTCTTTTTAACAAATGTTAATGTTTGACTCCATCATCTGACACTGATAGATGACACAATCTCAGTTCTTCTGAGAATCAAAATAAATTAACATTTTATTGCCCTATACTTACTTATATATAAGAAAAAATGTACAGTGTTACAGTAATTAACTTAAATTCAACCTTCTTCCATTCTTTTTTTTTAACCAACACTCACTTTTGCATGGTTTCTTTGTACTTCCATGCATAACCAAGAAAAGTGACCCATGACATGCAGGGGAAAAGAAAGTTTTAATTTCCAAAATGTTTTTATATAGATCAGAGCATATTATATAGATGACATATAAAGATTTGTGTGTGTGAATCAACTGCAGTAATAATGGCCCTTAAGTTGAAGTATTTTTAAACTTAACACCTCCACAATGAAATGTGAAATGAAGGGAAAGAGTTGTTGTATGAGACAAGATAAATGTTCACCTGGAATATAAAACTGGAATTTGAACAGGAGTTTCTGATACAAAAGAAATCCCCTCTCTGAGCTGGGGGGAAGGGACAGTGTAGAGGAATGCCTTTGCTGCTATACTTAGTTTGGTTTCTAAAATTTAAAAAAGTGGAATTTTTTATTAGTGTGAAGTGTGAGTTCAACTTCTGTTAACGCTGCTCAGTTCACATATTGCATGCATCCCTAAGAAAGGAAAGGATCTGATTACAGAACTTGTTTTTATTGTCTACAATTGCGATACAAAATGGCTGCTGCAGAAATTATTTCCCCAGGTAAGAAAACGAGCACTCAACGATCCATTTGTAATGAAGTAAGGAATTTGAGAATTACTTTTTCACCTAAAATTCATGGTTTATTTCATAGTTTCGCTGACGGAATTTTTCATTTTCTTCAATGATTAGTCATGACTCTCATCCTTCTGGTATGGATACAGAAGTGTTATGCACCAGCCTCAGCATGTACAACCACAAACCAAATGACCGTTTTACATAAGACAGGTTGCTTTTATAGTGATCACGCACTGATGTGAACATAGACTAAAAATAACAAATGTTGCTTTAATAAGGATTTTTTACAGTAGGCGTGGATATAAAAGTTTTTCAAATTATTTTCACAGGTATCACTGAACATTTCATAGCTGTCTGTTACAGAAGCACTGAAAAGTGCTTTGAGTCTTTCGTTTATTATACATAGTTAAAATATATTACACTTCTGAAGGTATCTTAAATCACTGAACAGTTTTGCTAGCATCTTAATGAGCCAAATGGGAGTAAAAGGCAGTCCACATTCATGATGTGAATATACAGTAAGGTGTTTGACATCCTATTAACTCATTGCTCATGTTCTCAAAATAACCATGGTGATGAGACCTGAAAGACAAGAATTAAGAACTGAACGCTTTAATTTAACTGAATAAAACATTTAAAATAAAGACAAGACCGTTTACCTTGTCACAGGCAAAAAAACAAGGCAAAAGTGCATAAACAGATGCAGAATGAATTTATACATACACTTCACTAAATATTAGAAGTATTGCTCTGAATTTTGATGTAGTCCAAGTCTGTGTAAAAATGACACTGAAGTGCAGTATATCTAGTAACTACACTTCAAAGAAGCTATAAAAACTTGAAACAATTATCGATCTCGCTACTGGAAAATCTGAACATGAGGCTGTGGCTTAGGTAAGTGTGACACTAGCACAGGAGCCACCAGTTTCCATGGGGGCTAGTTATGGCTGTAATTCGACTGCTGAATCATCAGTGAAGCAGATTAGCTCAAGGCTCCAAGACATTTCTGTTTCTGCTCTGTGCAGAGTATCTGATCAAAGACCAGTTTTAGACAAAGATGTTAAGCTTCCTTGTCAGTCTGCACAGGGAGTTTTCTACAGATACTTTGACCTTTAAAGAGGGAGAATAAAAAAAAAATGTCTCTGATAGAGGTTAAAAACAATTCAAAACAATTAAAACCAGATGAAAGTAGGGAGCGTGGGGCTAATAAACCCACTCATGACACACTGAAAAGCACAGATCTGCAGGTTCTTAGCCATGAGTTATACGGCACAAGGCAAAGAGGCGTATGGAAAAACATTAGGGCTCCTTGAATTCCAACGTTACGTAACATCAAAATAGTAATTTATCAGTTCTTAGGCAATCTTATTTTCTTGCAGGCTCAGATGATGTTAACATAACAGCCTTTCACTGCAGACAGCTTAGCTAAAGCCTACAGATCTCACCATGGATAAAGAAATTTCCAAGACTATTTTACTATCCTGCCACTACACTTACTAATTTAACTTCCTTTATAACGATTTTGAAGATAGAAGCATGACAGAACAGAGATGTAATGCTGCCTGCCATTAGATAAGCAATTTATCCATTAAAGAGGAATTACAGTTCAGCTATTTCCTAAGGTCTGTATTAGCTTAGACAATCAGTACTACCTCAACTGCTGTAGGCCTTAGCTTGGATTATCTAAATCATCGCAGAGTAATAACAGAAGCTTCTGGAAGGTGCTACAGGACAGCCTATACCACTCGTATAGGGGCTTACAGGCCATAAAAAGTTTAATTCATTTCTGTAAAGCAAATACTTCTCAAGTATTGTACAGCCCAGATGGTGTGGTATTAACCTCCCTTTTCAATTAAACGCTACGGAGTGTAGTTGTACTTCGCTGTGGAAGAAAGTGGTTTCATCTTCTCAAGGGCAATCAACCCTCTAGACGAGCAAGAGCTGCATACAGAAGATGACTCTTTTCAAGAACACTGAAAATGCTGCTACGAAAAGAATCAAAGGCTGTAAGAACTTCACAGTGAATCTAGAAACAGGTAAGCTGTTGCAAATGTATAAAGTCGAATGGTTTAATACTATAGTTGGCAGACAGTGGAGTAATTTCTAAAACTAGAGATAAAAATAAAGCAAGGATTACTGCAGGGTCCTGATCTGAAAATACATCACCATCGGCTCAGGCAAAGAGGTAGGCTTCCAGTTAGCGACACGGGAGTTTTCAAACCACCTCAGCAGACTGACCGGCATGAGTCAGTCAGTCAACTGAGTGTGCGCATTAACCATCGAGAACTTGCATCTTTTCCCATCACTACCTCACCTCTAGCTATCAGTTTGAAGCTGCCTAGCTCGTTTCCTGTAAATCCTCATTTCTGCCAGGTAGTGAGACAGGAGAATTGAGATTAGAGTGACTGTTCTTCAAATCTGAAATAGTTATAGAAAAATAGTCATAACAAATTAAATGTGCAACGTATCTATGCTTGCTAGTTTAGGAGCAAGTTACAAATGGGGAAGAACTGCAGATGGTAGTGGTCTCTTAGGAAGGGTTTACAATAACTTATTTCTACACTTTTCAACTGCTTATCAACAAGATAGTGAATGGAGCCTTTCAGACCAGCTCATCTGGGTTGGAGAGAGAAATAAAACAGCAGAAGAGTTGTAGGTTCTGCAATAAAGTAACTCTCTATTTCAATGCAAGAATAAGAAACAGCACATTCCATTCAGTTTTGCTGGCAGATGACTACAGGTAGCCAGCCATCAAATGAAGGTGAAATTAACATGTGGGGACCCGTATATAATAAATATCAACTAAAATCTCATCTAAAATACTTACAGTAACTAATTCACCCTGATATCACTATGGCTGCAAGTTAAAATATAAGCAGAGACACAAACCAAAAGGTAATGTGGTGCTTTGTCTCCATTAAGTTCCCTGAAGCCACTGGCAAACACAAGGGAAGTTTCCCAAATCACTGTCGTTGCAAGAAGACATTTACAAAATCCAAAATACTTACCTAAAACATAAGCAGCTACTAACTTTTGATTCACACTTAAGTGGAGGTAGAGAGGCACCAGGGATTCCATTTCCCCCAATGTAGGTAGCATTAGTGCTGCAATACACACTATTCCCAGGAAGACTGTTAGTAAACTAGGTCCCGATGAGGCAGTTCTGTTCTCTGAAAAACAAGATGGTACCAATTGTAAGGAATAGCTACCCAATATAAACCTTAATTATTCCGCAAAAATGTTTGCGGTACTTTGGAGCTGCAATATCCTGAGATCTTCTTTTCCCTTTGGAGTTTGGAGGGCATGGAAAACAACTCACAAACCCACCCTCCTAAACCTTCTGCATTTTGCAGTGGAGAAGGCTGCTCCCCGTTCTGGTGCTGGAACTTGTTTTCACATGACTTCCCAAACACCTCCCTTCTGGAGGAACAGAGCCTGCCAGGCCCAGTAGCTGCATAAACACACTCTTGACAGCCAGATGTTTCAGCAGCGCTTGAGGTTTCACCATGCATCCTAACTCCATTCCTTGACACGTTCCTTCAGTGATTAGCAATCAATTAGGAAAGAGCACCTAAAGGAGCTGCACAGGCAGGCAGCTCTGCTTACATCTCCAGAACAAAACTTGGCTATAGCAAGAGCACAGGTTCTTGGGCCGTTCTCCTTCTTTCTTTAGACAATTCAAGAGCTGCGCCTGCCAGAACCAGTTTTGGTGCCACACAGAATTAATATTTGAATTTTACTTTTAAAACTGTGAAAGCGAACCATTCTGACGGTCCAGTATCACCAGAACAAGGAAATGCAAACAATAGATGAACGGTCCTTCATACCCTTTATTGCGCTGCAATTTAACAGCTGGAACCTACTCAAAAGGCACACTGTGTAGTCTTTGAAAAGAGCTGTTAACACGTTAGTTGAATACCTCTAATCAAATTCTTAAGACCCATTGGCAATTAGCCAGCATTTCTATCAAGTTTTTCTATCCTCAGTGACTAGCAACGTGTCCTATTTTAATTCCATAAATCTCTTATTTCTCGGTTGCAGGTTACATGCAAAGATCGTAGTTGCTTTGTTTACTGCTCTTCTATAAGCAACACAATGTAGCCAACAAGGTTTTTAAGCAGAGAAATAGAACAGTATTTGGATTAAGAGCAGTATCGGATTGTTCAGGATGGTTCAAACCCTCTGTACGAGAACAACCATCATAGTAACATTTTGTTCCGTGAGACCAGAAATCTGTAGGTTTGCTTTAATCACGTATACTACTAATACCTAGCTTGAGGGTTTTTTTTGCTTAGCAAAAGGTGTTTCACCAGCCAACAGACTATGTATAAATTGTGAAACAGTTTGGTTTTAACAAGAGGAACGCTCTCAAGCAGGTTCAGCTATTTTCTGGAACTGATTTTTGTTCTTGTCAGGAAAAATAAAACAGTGACAAAAATATTCCAGCATAGATCAGTAAAAGTAACAAGGCAGCAGACTGTCAAGTCAAGAATCAGTTTAGATTCAGGTGTGGTAAAACTTGGTACTTTTTCTATTTTTCCCTTCCATTTAAATGTACTGTTTGGTCCGGGTTTTGCCCAAGACTGTTGATGCACTTCCTCACGTATGAAACGTGCAGAGTTTTCAGCTAGCAACTGTGCTTTTCTGTACTTGTGAGGCAGACAAAGAAGATGGCACGGAACAAGGAGCACTTCAGAAGACGTTTTGGCAATATCTCCTCCTCATCAGGAAATGGAGGATTAAGGATTTGGAACAAACTCAGAAGGGGCATATGTTCTGAAAGAGCCCAAGGGAAAAAATAACTACCGTCTTTTTGTAGATAAATTCCCATTGGCTGTTACAGAACTTCTGCACCAGAGGAACAGAGGGGCAGCAAAGGGTCTTGGTTAAGCAAGATAGCGTAAGCAGAAAAGCCATAGTTTGGGTTCTCGGGCACTATCATTCCCCAGTGATAAAGGCAGCAGTCTTACAGGTAAGTAAATTATTTTAGAATTTATTTTAGTCTAGGCTTTCTAGTCACTTGAGCTATTCATAACTGACTCAGAAGACAGGAAAGGTAGAAGATTCCAGCTACCTGGTTGACACAAAGTCTGCTCAAAAAAGACACTTTCAGCCAGGTGTTCTTTTATTCGTTTCTCCTCCTCTTCCTTTTGTTGTTGTTGTTCCTTTGCAGATGGAAGTAGAGTAGCAATAATCTCCTTTTTCCCTAATGCTTTCCTCTGGCTCTGCTCAGACACTTGTAGACGGAATTTATCTATCACACCATAGTAAGAAGCCCGAACATCTCTGTGACGAATCACACTGCAGTGGAAAACAACATTTCAAACAGAGAAACTAATAAAAAGCAAGCTCCTGTGGAATTACGCCCTACATCCCAGTGTTGCCCCTTTTCCCCCCATACAGATACACCGCAATAGTACAGATCCCCAGTCCCTCCTCCATCACTCGATGTTCTTGAAGATTTGATCTTACCTTCTCTGTCCTCTCCCTATGTTTGCTCTGATTCTCAGATACATTCTCTGAATTACAGCTAGAGGGTCAGTTATTTTCTTGGTAAGCCTTCTCGCTGTCCAGCCACCACTCTGTTGCTCTACTATTTTGAGTATGTTGACCAAAATGGCTTCCACAGCAAGACAGAGTGCTAGCTGTTGTATTCCTTCTAGTTTTATCACAGGAAAAATTGTATGTGGGACCTATAAAAGGCACAGTTTTAAAATAACACTGATCAAAGGCAATACAGACCTCTGAGCGGGGCTCTGCTCAACTGCTTCCTCTCTGCATTTATGATTCATTATGGAAACATGTATCTAGCATTAAAAAGCTCTAATGTTTAGGTTTTGAAGTTGTATCAGCTCTTAGGGATAATATGGATTTTCATTATTTTTCAAAAGCAGGAAACTCTTTTTTGTGAAAGGCTATTCTAAAGTTCCAAGATAACAATGGCTAATCTGAAAAAATACCTACATATAAGTGATTTGGCTTCAAGAAGGCTGCCATCTCCTGAGGGGAAAAAAATTATTCTATCCTTAGTAATACAGGACAATAGTCTTAAAAATGCTTCAAGAAACTTATCTTTGTGATAATATATACATTAAACTGCTACAAGGAACAGATTTTTGGGTTTGAGTCTTCATTTAAAAGAATTATATCACATCAAGATATCTACAACCATTAACACGTAGCCAGTGCTCTTAACTGGTATCTGGTTCGAATACACTATTCAATAAGGAAACAGGGACTAAGTCATCCCCCAAGGGAGAAGGCTGCAGGAATGTGCGTAGTTTTACATCACTTCAGAGGCAAAAGAGGGTGCTTATGACAGGCTTTCAGGAAGTTGAGTGTTGACTGGGCAACTGCCTTCACTAAAACAAAAGACTTCCCCCCCCCCCCATCCTAATTCATACAACACTCAGCATATCAGAACAGCAGATTCAACTCTTATTTCTTCCTTTAACACTTCCTTTTAAATTTTTGTTTCTACTCTTAGTACCATGGTACTAACTACCAACCTAAACAGAATCTTTACATAACACTGTGCTATGACAACATGCATCTGCTGCCAAGTAAAGAGATGTTTTCTGCAGACCCTTATAAACAGACACATTCTCCTGTTTCTTTTTAGAGACCATTGCATAATTGGGAGCTCTGTAGAATATCTGTTTATCTGGCAAATGGCCATACTTGCATAGTACTGCTCACATCCTAGCAGTAAACACTGCCCTTAGACAGCAATCATTGGAATGGGATGGGGGTTTTGCTGCACAAAAAATTCCCCTGGAAACATGCATGTGTCTTGTTTTCCTTTATTTAATAAAAGACATTTGTTTAAGATTAACCAAATGTAATCAAGCTTGTGTAAACATCTGCTAAAGACTGGAATAGCTAACTGATAGACAGACTGGTATAGTCTGACCTGTTTTGTTCCATTTTTAGGATTGTTGCCCTTGCCCACTGAAACTTTTTAGTTCCATGTTTTAAACTTCCTTTCTGTTTGGTGACTCCTTGGAATTTTCCAAGTTGCACCCAAGGAAAACAGTCTACAGGAAAGAGCCATTCCCCGAGCAGAGTCTTATTTATCTGACAAAAGATGGATCATTCAATCGCAGAGTTTTTTGTAGATGGCCATTTGTTAACCAGAGATTCCAGAAGGTGTTTCACAGTTTGAAAACCTCTATTCAGAAAGCTCAGTCTGCTCTTCTAGGTACTCTGTACCTTCTTTACCTGTATCTGTACATCAGCACAGAAATAATACAGCAAATGGAAGATGAAAAATGTTGGTCTATTTTAGCTCACGTACCTACACTGAATTACAGCAGCCTACAGACCCTATACATGATTGTGGTCACTTCGCCGGCCTTTTTATTTTCTCTGTCATTGGTTGGGACCTGACAGGAGAAACAAGAAAAGGGGAGAGAGATCCAAGAACGAGAGAGACGTCTGGGGTGAATGGCAGGCAAAAGTACCTTTATTAAACACGGCCCAGGAAAGTGCACTCAGTAGAACTGCACACATTTTCATTTTGCCAATCTGCAAATAAATACTTCCCACAAAGAAATCCCAACGCCAGGGGGGTCTTGCTTTTCTTGTTATTTCTAACAAAAAAAGTACTCAGGGGAGGCTCATATTACTCTCACTGCTGGTTTACAAACTATACTACAGGATGCATTTACTAGCATTTTAGTTATGCCTAAAGACAAAATTAAAGAAGCACATATGTCCAATATTGTAATACCTCTGCCCTAGAGTAAAAGAATAGCAAAGACCAGACGCCCACAACAATCTACAAGATTAGGAAAATAGTATCTCTTTATCCAACTTAGTTTATACTATGCATGCTGTCATTTACTACCTCTTAAATAATAAAAGGAATTAAGATAATCAAATGTCGTACATTAGGAAAAAAACACCAGCACACGGACAACTTTTACTTACATATCAACACAGCACTGAGGCTTCACTGCACCAGTAGCATCAACCACCGCATATTTATTTGGAGTTGTACAAAGAACTGCAATGAAAAGGACAGTAGTGGTAACAAATCATGAATTAATCTCAGCAACTTCATCAACAGCTATACATAAAGACATGAGTTTGGTTTTGTCATAAATATGATTTGTTACATGAATTATAATTGGACTGTTCGAGATCACCAACTAACCCTTAAACAGAACTTAACCTAAGAAACCCACCTTTGAATTTTAAGGCAAACTCATAGGGGTTATATAGAGTCAACACCTGCTTGTGTGTTGACTGGTCATCTGCATAAAATATAAGTTCTGTAGGAAAAACAAAAACAGGAAGATTTCCTTCCACTAACTCTGGCTGTCTTTTTTGTTGCTGCATTGGCACTGAATCCTCCTTGCTGCTTCTTGTGTTCTTATGATTTTGTATCCTCAGAGACTTCAGTTTTTGAATCGTTTAAGAATTCCAAAGCATTTTGGCAATTCTAAAGGAAAAAAAGGGGGGGAAAAAGAGAAAAGGCAAGAAGATTATTTCTGTAAGTCTATACTAAACTGAGGCAGTCAACAAAGGTGTAAAAATACAGAACATGACGCTTGCCTATAAATCTACTTTTACTTAAGTTCCTTCAAAAATACAGAAATAGGAAAAATATTTACATCAGGGTTCCATCTATTTAACAAACTGCTAGAAAATAAATGGATAAGCATTTCTTCAGTGTATCATGGCAGCATTTTGGGGTCCCAGTCCTCGACTAGGGTTACTTATGCTGGGTCTTTGCAACACAAACCAAACAAGAAGATATCCCATCCTTGCCTCAGGACACTAACACCTGAGAAAAAACAGAGCAGAAATGAGGAAACACAAAGATGTAAGGCAGCAGTAGTCGCCATTTAGGCAGGAATCTCCCTGGAGAGGTGACCTTTCCGGATGAGGTCTAATAACTTAGGTATCTGCTCACATAGGCACTGAGGTATGTCAAATCTCGGAGATTCAGAACAAAAGAATGGGGAACACCTTCATGCCAGTTGCACGGTAGTTACAGGCAACAAACTGAAAAATAACTGGGATGAATAATACTAAAGAGATTTGGGATTTATTATTTGATTAAAAAAAATAAGACAGGTTTTCTACCACCACTGTCTCTAACCAAAGCATAACCATCATAGTTCTCCCTCCACCACCCCCAGTTTTGTTTTATTTTGAGCAACATTCCAGAACTAAAACCAGAACCCACGACCCGACCAAGAAACAATCCCAAATGTAATTCATAAAATAAAATTAAGGCCAGACTCCTCAGCACACATACCACTGACTTTACACACTACAGACAGAACAAAATAAAACAGCTACGTATTTTTTTGCCCCACCAAGAACGTCATATTTTACTGTAGCTCCTATAGGTTAATTATCAAACTGAAGGTGTCCTTTAAGGCTTAACTTCATTCTATAGTAGAAAATATTAAACCAACAAAAAGTTCCTACTGACTCATTAGCTGCCATTTCCATTTCCAATAAAGCTTTAACAAGGTCCATTTCAGCTGTTCTGCAGTCTAATATACTGATTTGGTTACACCTTAAGAAATTTAGTTTCTGAACTTTCTAGCGGCAAATAGCCCTACCGCTGTGAACAATCAAAAACAAGTGCTTAGTTTTGTGTTCTAAACATCATGATGTTCACATTTCCAAGCACCAGACACATGTTTTACGCTTGAAACATGACACAGGTTTAGGTGTTTACTAGAGTATATCTGTCACATCTTCAGATTTACAGGTTCTGATTCTTATTCACAAACTCAGCTTTTAAATTTATATATATATTTTTTAAGTAGCAAATCATCCCTGTAGACTTTAAATCCACGGCTCTTACTGGAATGTCTTTCCCCAAGATCCAGTTGCTTTTCAGAGCACAGGTTTGTTTCCACTTCACTGAAATGCTACTAATAATATTCTGAAAACAAATCCCCAATGATAGTGTTCCAAGTTGATGTTCTGCTACCTTATTAAGAAGACTCTAGAAAAAGAAACAGCTCTGTAAGTGGCAATTTGGGTTCCAAGCGCTTCTTAGAATTTTGGTGAATCCCTTTTGTTTCAGAAGAATTAAATCCTGGAATCACTTTGTGCAGCAAGTGTAAGCGCTAGTTCTTGAATAACTTTACGTACTATTGCAAAGTGAGATTCATTGTTCCATTCAAATATATTAAGACTACATGAAGAGTTAATGTGGAAAAACTGCCAGCTTGTAGGAATACAAAATATCTTTCTTTTGAAACTTCTCATTGGCAGAAGATTAAGAGTTTGGGGGGGTTTTGTTTGGGTTTTTTTTTGGTGGGGGAGATGGGGGGACGACAGGGGGAACGGGTTTTAACAAAAGTCAGCTCAATGCAGTAAGCGTATGTGAGAATCTTTGGTTCTCATACATATCTATACTACATACATTATGTGTAACAGAAATATAGGCAATCTTTGAAAGGGTATTTTTTCCTAATAAATATTTTAAACTACTGTGCAACCAATAGCAAACTACTGCTAGATATTTTTAAGTGATGGTATTTAATAATTTTAAATACTATTTATAATAATTAATATTATTTTGATGCTTTAGTTTTTTATTTAAACGCTGTATGTTTCATTCTAATTCCTGTCGTTATACCACAGCTCCAGTTTCTTCATCTCAGCCAGCAGCAAGCGTTTAGGTATCCAAAGCCCCACAAATCACAACATCATGAAGGTATGGATCACTAAGCCTATTAACAGGTTCATTTTTCTTACGCATCCATAGAAAACAGAGCATGCAAACCTCCCAGGATTCCACAACTTGCAGGCAGAAAGCCTTCCATCTTAAAAAAAAGTATATCCCGTTATTGCTTCCTTTTCTTATTTAACTTGGCTGGATAAGAAGTTACCGCTCAAACTGGCAAAAGTAAAATCCGGCAAACCCAGGCCTGTAGTTGACACATTTGCTCACGCAGCAGTGTCATTCGGGATATGAATTTCTGGATTTCTGAGCAAGCAACCAGCATCCTTTTGGAGACAACCATTTTGGCTTAGGAGTCACCTTGCTGGGATATCTCACCAAGGGACATCAGTAAAAGTACTTTTCCCAAAGACTGCATTATAAATTATACCTACACTGGGGAGATTTGATTGTTTAGCAGTAATAACAGCATACCTTTCATACAGCCCTCATCAAGAAGACACTGCAAAGACTTTTACCGGGAACACCTGTATCCTCAGAACTTCTCTGCACAGATTAACCCTAAAGCAGCGTCCTGTAGACGTTCACAACAAGGCTACGCCGCTGGCTGCCTTCCCCACCCCAGCCAGTTCATTTAAAAGAAAGCTGGCTGCCGCTCTTCTACACGGTGCACCGCGGCGCAGCAGATTCTCACCACCGTCACTAAATTTCACAGTCAATGATTACTCGCATGATTGCTTGTGGAACATAAAGATAAGCACAGACAAATCTGTACAAACCCCAGATCTGTGGTCTCAAGTCTGTGACCTACACAGTGCAGGTGGGCTTCTCCTAGTACCACCAAGGGAGCTCCACACGGGTGCAGGAATCTGCCAAATGTAACGCTCTTTGCAGGACACGGGCCAAAGCGTAACACCTGAACAATGCCAGCTTGCTTTCGATCCTCTTTGAAGTCCAGGCAAACAATTGTCACTGGTATTTTTTTTAGCACAATAAGGATCTTTCCCCCCTGAAGTTACTAAATATATACTGCTGGTGTCACAATAGCACAGATCTGCCAGCGTTTCCTTTGAAATCCTTGTCTTCATAAATTTAACTTGACAGAGAAAAAACCAAAGTGAAACGTAACTTCTCTCTAGGCTCAGAAATAACACCGATTGTGATTTATTTTTACTTAACAAGTATCTGCTGAAAAAATAAATCAAGGGAGGAAGTTTTTTGTTCCCATTTTAACTTCCCACAGCCTCATCACCATGGCTTCCAAGTGCATTTGTTGGTTGTTTTTCTTCCTAACAACTGCAAATAACCCTACAGAATGTCATCTGGTAAACACTTTATTCAGACTACAACCTCTTTACAGTCATAGTCTCCACATTCTCCTTTTAAAAATTGTCTAATTACAGTGTAATCTACTTTTGTTATATATCATGACCTACCCTCTAAATCTATGCAATAAGCCTTTCTACACTACATACTCAATAAAATTGATGCTTTTTGAGCGCATATTTACAAAATAACCCAGTCTTCTCCAAAATTCCCTCCTACATCAAGCTGAGCAATTACTTTAAGCTACACACACATACTACATACGACCTCAAGCAGATCTATTAACATTTTGTTTCTCCAAAAGTTTTTGAAGGCCTTAACCTGCACTTATGCAACCCAATGTTTAAAGTACCTGCAATTATCTGGGAGAGTCATCCCATGATCAGAGCACAGACCCAGCAGCCAGGATGGCTGGATTCCATTACTGCTAACTCTGTCACTGACACTCCATGACCTTGAGCAAGCTGGTTAACCTCACCTCAATTTGCTCATCTATGAAGGCACATATTCTGTGAAGTATTTAAGTAGGCGGACAGGCACATTTAAACTGGCAATACCACTCTGATACTTTGCAAAGCCTGGGCCAAAACATGCTGCTGTTGACCCCTTTACAGGACGATGAGAAATGTAATTAGTAACTGTCTCCAGGATGCTGTAGAATTAAATAGTCTCAGAGCGTTACCTATTAGCATGGGTGACTACAACATGCATAAATCATGCTGATACTGACAGCAAAATTTATTAGGACCACATTATGGGGTTTTATTTTTTCAAATGCTGAAAAGGTGACAGTAACAAACAAGAATATTCAAATACAACTGAGACACATGCAAAAGCAGGGCAAGATGGAGTAACAGCTGTGCATTGTTTCTGATCCATTGTACTGTAACGCTCAGAAGAATCCTACAGAAGACTTTCAAGGGCACATCTACTTTAGTCTCTACTTTCTCACTTTCGGGTTGTGTTTAATACACTAAACTGACTGGGTTTTTTAAACCTGTATTGTGCTCATTAGTGCTACGTGGCCTTTCTCCCCGTCTCGGGCCAGGTTCAAATGCCAAGATGCCACAGATTAACCGAGGAAAACGCTCCTCCGAGAGGGACGGGAAGCAAGCCGTTCCGATCGGACTCTCAGAGCGCACCTACCGAAGGCAAAGACACAATTGCACACGCTTAATTGATCCTCTTTGTTCTCCAACAGCGAGCAGCAGAGATAAAGGCTGAGGCATCTGCGCTCTAACGGCCTCTCCCCGCAGCC
>KL260391.1:2124-22322 GCA_000699545.1 Podiceps cristatus | reverse complement strand
ACATCGGCCAATTCCCTCAGGACTCTGGGGGAGGGAATACCATCCCTGGAGGTATTTAAAATACATGTAGATGTGGTGCTTAGGAACATGGTTTAGTGGTGGACTTGGCAGTGTTAGGTTAGTGGCTGGACTTGATCTTAAAGGTCTTTTCCAACCTGAACAAGTCTATGATTCTATATCATCAATCTGTCTTTGAAGCTGGCATGTACAGCCTGTATTTGGCCTGTAAAACAATGGTTAGCTCTGCACTCATAGTCTCTCAGTTGCCCAGATGAACAAACTAACCTGTGTATAGTGGAACTTCCTTCAGGCCTGTGTAGCCAGTTCCCGTCCTCACTGAAATTAAGCTGCAAGGGAATCTGGAGTGCACCGTGGCTCTGTCAAATCCAGGTGCACATATAGGATACATCCGGACAGTTCAGGCAGAGATGAGACCTGAAATGGACTTTCTATGCAGAAAACCCCCTCCATTTTATGTCTTTGTTTTAATCATATAGGACTCTGCAGTTATCATTAATTTTTTTTTTTTTTTTAATATAAAGTGTTATAATGTCTGTGTTCAGTAGTACAGCAAGACATAGTGAATGTCAGCTTTTTAATGCTGACCATGGTACCACATGAGCAATAATACTACATAGGAAACACAGGAAATACAGGAAAAATCTAAACTAGTTAACATTTCAATGCATGAGTCAGCTCCCAACAGAGTAATTAAGATTCCCATTTATTTCAATGTTTTGAGCGGAGTTTCGTTGAGGTGGAATTTTAAACATTATTTACATGCATATGGACATTATGCTGAAAAGGTTTTATCAGGGTTTCTAGAGGAACTCATCAACTATCTTCCCAATATGGCAATGACTCCCCCAGACTCATTATCAGAGTCTGCAGTCTGCCTACGGATAACACATCCTCCAAATGCTATCTCTGTGGAAAACGATTCATTTCTGGTATCATGTATACTAGAATGTAGGAATGGTTGTGTTTTACAACGCAGAACATTAGAGATAACATTTAATCAGATTATCACTTCATCCAACCAAAGATTGCTATTTACCTGTTATCTGTGCAAAACTGAAAAAAAAAAAAAAAAAAAAAAAAAGAGGGTTTCAGAGCTTAATGACTTCTTAGTTACCTGCAGAAAGCAAACCCACAGGAGTCTGCAAGACTGGGTTGTTGTTATTTCTGTGGTGCAATACCGCACTAGACCTTTGCTTCCCTTTTTAACACAGTAAGCCAGCAATAATTTTATCAGGCATTTGTGTACTGAAATGAAGTAACAGCATTGGGAGTTCTCCCATCATCACCATAGCAGGAATAAAGAATCTTTTCTACTACCATCATGGCTGAAAAGCCATCACTAGGTATAATTTATTCTATGCGGTCAACAGGCTAAGCAGTCTCCAGGCAATGCAATAGAAACTATCATGGGTTCTCATCTTTATTTACCAGAAGATGTGACCTAAATGAATAGCAATCTAGAAAACCACAAAGTCCTAGAACAATCTAGCCTATACAAACTGCTTGCTTATTCTACCAGCATTTGGACACCTTGTATGTACTGAAGATCAAGAAGTTCTAAGAAATATTAATGCCGGAACACATTGTGTATTCCTACCCATCCTAGTCTGGACAGAGCAGTAATTAATAACTGTAAATAATTCTAATGAAGAAAAAATAATCAATATGTGTTTCAGAAGTGTACCCACTTGTGTTCCCACAGAGAGGCCCAAACCTCAGAAAGTCAGCATTCAGGCAAGGTGACTTGTTTGTAGTTTTCCATTTACAGGCAAAATCAATGTTCAAATAGAGTTGACCTAGCAACAGCATACTATCACCTTTGCCAGCATCTTGAATTCTGAACAATGGCATTTTGGACTGGCACACAGCAGCATCATTCGCAATAATATAGAAACATGTACTTCAAGGAGTAGAAAGTATTTTAGTTTTTTTTAATCGATATTGCTTCATCTTTCTGTTGCTTTGATCCCCATAGACCTGATACATCATTGTCAAGAATTTATGACATGGTGGGAGTAGTTTGTATAATGCTACCATGATTCCAACCACTTTTTTTTCCATATCCATATAAACCATGGACTTAACCATGTAATCTGTTTGAGTTTCTTTTTCTTCAGAGATCAGGCATGTCTTTTAACCTTAAAAAATCTTCTACAAATGTGGTAAGATGACATGTCTCATTCCCAGAAATATCTACTACTTTATATTCGGCCTCCCTGGATACAATCAGAACTTTTACAGGTGTATATACCTGAAGAAGAGAGGTGTTTTGATATTAAAAGATATAGCATACAGGAGGTTCAACTACTTCTACACAGAATCTGCTTTGAAGAATATTTATGTATGTACATAGTGTCAGCTGTAGCAAGAGGTGCAATCTTTTTGGCAACTGATTTGTGTGTTAGCAGCATGTTTAGGAAAATGTTATTACTTCTTTCCTTGTTGCATAATGAATGTAACTATCTCTGTAGTATGGTTTCAGAGTGGGAAAGAATGAAAAAAAAAAAAATGTTTTCTTCCTTCTCCAACCTCATCCAAACACCGAAGGGGAAAAAAAATGTGCAACTGTGGGAATGCCCAGAAGATACATCCCCCCCCCCAATCCAAGTTAAAGCAGTATGTCTTTAATATATTATGCATATATAGATATTTGACAGGGAAAAAAGGGCAGTAACGGGGAAGATGTGCAGCAGTTTACTTGTGCTTCTTTCTTATGTACTATTACAGACACAAGCAGTCTCTCAACCTTCATAAAAATAAGCACATGCTTCTAAAAAAGTGTATATTTGCCAAATCAAGAAAATATTTTTTTTGTGTATTTGAGACCACATTTATTAAAAGAATCTTTTCATAAAATGTTATATGCTTTACTATATAAGAGGAAAAGTATGAACTCAACCTGTTCTTACTTTCAGAGTAAGAGGCTCTCCAAGTACATTGAATGTTTTTTGTTAGATAAAAAAAAGTATTTCCTGTTACAGAGAAGTGTTTATTATGTATTCCAAAACTTTAAAAATCTTAGCTTTATCCTTTGTTATCCTTCAAAAATGACATCCTATACACTTATAGAAAATTTCCATAGACTTCAGTGAGACTTTTGAGAACCCCATATACAAAGGTTCAATTCCAAAACTTCAGAGAAAAGATGTAGTGGAAGAAAATCGAGATCTCAAGCATTGAAGTTCCTCTTAAGGCTTGTTATTCCTGTTTTGAAAGTCCATACGATATGAATTTTCTATGAATCTTTAAATCCTAACTTACATTAATGTCTTTTGCTTGTCTCTTTGTTTTTAATACATCTTTCTTACAGTTGTCTGTCCTATGATAAAAAGATATTTTTGGTTAATTGGTGGCATGGGAGTAGAGATACTTTATGATTGTATTCCATACATGTTTTATACTTAAATTCCAGGCCTGCAGCTTTGTGCCAAGCATGGATATACTGTGAAAAGCTAAACAACAAGGAGAGAAGCACATGAAGAATACCAATGAAGTACAAAACAATCCCAAAACCTATGGCAGCAGCTGGCAAATACTGGCTTTTTAAAGGCTTTTTTTTTTTTTTTTTTTTTTTTTTTTCCTTTTTCTAAAGAGAATTTTTGAGTTTCCCTGAATTTCTACATAATCATCTTCCTTTGGGCTGGGATTTTTTCATTTTTTTATTCTGTTGTTATTGGTACTGTTTTCTTTAATACATTCAAGATGCCCTTGTCTAATGCAGAATATTATGTTCCTTAATAGGTTTTTGTTATGGGTGCTGTTAGGAGGAAAAAAACCTTGATAGAATTAGGCAACAAACTGGGTAGATAATGTACCATGTAGGTGACTTAGCGCATACAACATGTGATTTAAATTTTGAATTTATAGTCTACTGTAAAAGAGAAACAATTTACAAAAATATTTTCTTCCTGTAATCCTTTATTTGTTTGTTGCTCACTCAAATGGAAGAAAAATCAGTAAGCAAAATGTGTCATATTACTTCTTTCCTGGGATGGAGAGTCATGTTGATAATTCGTTAATTCATTTCTAAGGGAAGAAGCAGCAGATTTTCTGGATTTTTTTCCCTTGTATTATTGGTTCAGCAATTCTTTGCAAAGTTCAATGAGGTTCATTAGCTTATCTGAAGAAAATGGATCTGGTACTTTCGAGGCAGCTTCTCTCCGTGACTTTTCTAATTAAATCTCTTCCATCAGACAAAAAACTGCCCTTTTTACTTGACAAACATTTGTTCTAATTTGGCCTTCGCTGTTTTTTTTGGTACTTGTACTTCTCTCTCTTTCTCCCCACCAACAGCAGCAGCAGCTGTTAGTCACAAGATCACACTGTCTGACATTTACTCTGAATCTGCTTGCTTATTAAAATATTTCACTGTTAGACAAGCTTATCAGCTGAAAAATACAATAGAGAAGTTCCAGTATATTGGGTGAGTACATCTCTAAAAAAATGTATTTCCAGCATTTCAGTGCACAACTATTAATGTATGTATTTGTAGATATAAAATTAAATTAACCTTCCCCGGAATGTTGTTTTGAAAGCTAAGTAATCAAGAATTAGTCAGGTGGGAAGTCCCAATCCACAACAAAGTAGTACATTGTATATGTAAGAGGCTGAAGTTTTATAGGAAGAGCATATCTCTCTACTCTTTTATCAGCATTCTCCAAAAAAATGTCAGTTTCAAGAGCTCTGCCTCAGAGTGGATTATCCTATGGGGAGGGGGAAGAAGGTTCAAGAAAAGTTTAATCAAAGCACTTTTTCACAATGCTCAGGAAACCTTGGTAAAAGCTTTCTGTGCACAGACAGACCACTGATTAATTCTTCAGGTATGTACTTTTCTCCTATGTGAAATAATGTGATATGAGGTTAAGTGTTCACTGAGGAACCAAGAGTTTGGGCTTTCAGTTTTCACATTGGACTATGGGAAGATATGCTCAGACTGTGACAAGCATTGCGGTATACAGTTTATACTGCTATTCTTTACCACTCTCCAGTGTCATTAGCTTGCCAGCCATGTAGTCTGTAAGTAATAGGTTGCAATAGCAGCTAAAATTGACAAGTGCTTAGCCCAGAGCATGGATTGAATGTAATTCATAGGGTTCCTGAGTTAATTTCCAATACCTGTTTCATCAAGTCAGACTGATAGATGGCTGCCAGCATCTACTGGCGTTATCTGTAAATCCCTGTGTCTTTTACTGCCATCATTCTGGAGTTGCTGTTATATTTTTTTTTCCTCTTCTCTTTTATTCCCATTCTCCAGCCCCACTTTTCTTTCCAGTCACTTTTTTTTCCTCCTTCTCTCCCCCCCCCCCCCCCCTTCACTCTTTACCTTACATTTGCTCCTCCCTATTTCCATATCTCTAAATGGAATTTACTCTATAGGCACATCATTTAGATTAGAAACCCTTCTAGCTAAATAGAAGACCTTGAGATGTTATTGAAGTGCATTTTTCCATGTGGCCCTGTTTAAAGTGATGTTTCTTTAGGGACTGCAGGGTGAAATATGAAGTTATCTGGGAGAGTAAATCTGAGATGTTGGACAGATGGTGAAGCGTCAGTGCATCCACAGAAATGCATTTCATTTTTGTATAGGGGATGCTTTCAATCAGTTTCAGCCTGAGAAAACAGTCACTCTTATTGCATCACTAGCATTTCATGTGGGGTTTTTTCTGTTGCATTTTTGTTTGGTTGGTTTTGGTTTTTAGATCAACAGTTAAGTCAATAAAACCATAATAGATTTTAAACATATTTATTAATGATTTGGAGGTGCTGGGGAAAAGAAGCACAATTGAGGATATCAAACTTGATTTGGAGGTGCTGGGGAAAAGAAGCACAATTGAGGATATCAAACTTGACTTGATTGATAGCAATAAAAATATGGAAAAGAAAGAAATATTGCTCAATAGGTCATGAAAAACTATGGTAAAAAAAATACCCATTTACTGTGGATTATGCAAATTCATTTCTCACATCAGCTGTATTTCAGAAATATGAACGGATACAAAATTTGTTATTTAGACTATGAAGAACAACACTCATTCCCATAGACCTCATAATTGGTATACCACCAATTTTAAAAGTGTTTTTGGAGTATATCATCCTGTAATGGAGGAACCGTATTCTGAACACTTGAGAATCTTTTGAAACAATGTCTACGAATAATATGCAAGGCCACCATGTGAAGTTTCATCCTCTCTAGCCACAGTCACTTCTGCTGTGTGGCCAGCTAAGGTTTTGTGTTGCTTAGTAAAGGAAATATCTAACTTGCACAGCTAAATGTTTCTTCATTTTAATGCCATTTTTATTATCTTTTAATCAAGCGACAGACAGTTCTCTCTTTGCTGCTTACTTTGTGCAGCTACAGAATCACATGGATGAGTCTTCTAAACCACTTTTGAAAAAAGCTGACAGTCAGGAGTATACAGTCTCTGTTTTACATTATGTTTTGAGCTAGCTGGTATAAATCTGTGTTGTCAATAGAGCACAGCCATTTGCTATTTTTTCATTTGTTTGTTGGTTTATCTTTGTTTATTTGTTTTTTTTGGTGGTTTTGGAGTTTGTTGTTGCTGTGGTGTTTGGGTTTTTTTTTTTTTTTTTTTTTTTTTTCAATGAAAAGGATGGAAGTATGCCATCAGGTTCCCCTGCTGTGTTTCCCCAACTACAGCATATAATACCTTCAGTGTAGGTTATTGCAAGTCTGAGTGATCTAACAGATTTCTCTGCTCTCCTGGAGAAATTGATACTTACAGGACTCTTTTGATAGTCATGTCAATAAAGAAAAAGTTGTAAGAAGGATAAAAAAAGTCAGCAGAAATAGTAATGCAAAGGACATAAACAGCCAGAGTGCCAGCTTCTGGGGGTAACCACCATTGCTGGACTGGTAGTTTCTAGCAGTAGTGGGGTAAATATGTCATTAAAAATAAATTTACTAACAATATAAACCATATCAACACTCAGAATTTCTTAAAATTGAAATACATTTTAGGGCTTTTTTTATTTT
Organism: Podiceps cristatus; assembly: GCA_000699545.1. Lineage (NCBI taxonomy): Eukaryota > Metazoa > Chordata > Aves > Podicipediformes > Podicipedidae > Podiceps > Podiceps cristatus. The sequence continues at coordinate 15,307 of KL260391.1, read as the reverse complement.
GCAGTTTCCGTAAGTCTGATTTTTATCTAAATCCTTCCTTGTGGAACCTGTTAAATTTTATTCAATGTTTCACAGCAGCATGTCTTATGATTAGTTTGCCACTGGCTCTTAACCTGTATTATTTCTATGAGAACAAAGTTTCTCTTTTCATTCATTTTTTGAGGGAATATGACCTGTTTCAGGACATGATACGTCATAGAAATGGAGTAAACTTAGCTTGCTAATGTATTTAGAACATTTTATTCTGAGCTTAAAGAATTTTGATTACATTTTATGACAGCTAACCCAAGGTCAAGGAATTTAGTTTCTTTCCATCAAGTGAACAGTGATGAGAAAAACACATCCTGAAAGCTTTCTCATTGCTTATCTGCATTTCATCTTTTCATTCATTTTGCACTTACTTCCAGTTCATGTGTTCAAAACAATTAAGTAAACAAATACTATTGCTTTTTCTATTGTTTATAAATAATAAATAAAAGGGAAATACACCTGAATAAGAGCATATATGCAATATGTCCACCTGGAGGATGATGGCTAAGAGAAATCTCCTTGAATAAATTCTTGTCCTTTATAGCTGTTAACAGTTTGGAAAACAGAAGTGTTTGTTTCTAAGTCTGAATAGCCACATACAATTATTTAATGAAAAACATTGAATCAATGAACCCAAAATAATTTTGGCTGCAAGTACTTAATGAATTTGTCCTTGGCTGTTCTGTAGCTTGCCCCAAATATACAATTTTCAAAGTCCTTGCATGACATATGGTAAAATTCAAACACAGATAGTCTAGTCTATAATTATTTTTAATTTAGTTTTAGGGATGCTTGCAAACCAGCACAGGACATCAATGGCTATCCTAAGTGCTACAGAGATATAATATAGTTTAGGGCATTGTAAAAGTCAGTGCATATCAATTCTGACTTGCAACCTGAGAAACCAACCTGCGAGCAGCAGGTGGTGGGTAGCTATTTCATGCCCTGGGAGGCAGGAAAAATGATGGAACTTAATATTTGAAGGATGGCTGTTCATATAGTTTCATTTCACTGGATGTAACTGACATCAAATGGTGGAAAAAGTAGAATGTCAGGAAACAACAGTTTTATAAAATGTTTTATACAGGCTATTTACAAGGTCACCTTAAGTTTCACTACATATCTACTGAGATTTCCTGCTTTGTCAAGAGATCATTAAAACTTCCTGTAGTTTTTGAACAATGTAGTTTTCAGCAATGCAATCCTTCCAAGTAGTGCTTATGTGAGAGATTATTGTTTTTAATAAAGCCATCTGGATAACCTTCAAGGTATCATTTTATTAGCTAATGTGATATTTAATTGGTAATCAATCTTTGTCAAGATAAGCAGTTTTATCTAACTTGGCAGGGTAACAAAATCAGTTGGGAAAAGATAAAACTCATTTTATTTGTAAACGAAGATGTAGATATTACTTCTATTAGCATCAGTTCTGCTTTTGTTAAATAGTTTGCCAGGTTTCCTCAAATCATTTGTGAAAAGACCACTTCACTTGAAAGTCTTCACAGTGTTGTTATACCAATCAGATTACTGCACCCTGTACACCACCCATTATATTATATATCAATACAAAGCGGTGTTTGGGTGAAGTAATGCATGTCATCTGAGAAAATGGATCCCTTATAAAGTAAAGCAATTGCACTTTTATTAAAGATTCATGGTGATTTGTGACTATAAATTGGCATCTTTCATTTTCTGAAAAACACGTGGATAAAATCTTAAATTTCTTTGGAACCTTCTGCCAAGTGAATGGCTCAGAATCAATAGTAGAGTATGTTTAAGACTGATGTAAGTTTAGGACAGGGTGGCTGGTTTAGGGCAGGGGTTAATAGAAGTCACTCTGTTATGGCTCTGATGGCTGAGTTAGGAAGAAGGCAAAGACCAAGACTGCACTAAAAGTTAAATTTAGCAAGCAGATCCTGGTAACTAGGCTATGTGGCTGTGTTCGGAGATTGGTGAGATTGTAATTAAGGTTTGGATTCTGGCCTCTGAGGACCAATGTGTGAGTGTTAATTTTAAGTACGGGAGAGATACAGGGGTTTGGCTTTGTCCTTGTAATCCATGTATTAGGTGGCAGGGATCACATGTCTAGGATTAGTGCTTGCTATGGATTTAGGGCCAGCCTGGGCAGCTATCTTTTTGGATTTACTATTCAGAGAATTACAAGCAGTAGAACTTCATTTATAGATTGGGTTAATAGGGTCTACTCACCAGCATTAATTTCTGAATACTGTTATGGTTTATCTGGCAAAGGATTGATGGGTTAAGGATAATCTACATGGCTAAATAGAAAACAACCAAGTTTATGAACCAGTTTATGAATTAGATGGCTGATTGTCCACACTAATGGTGGCTCTTGTTCTCTTTTGCGGTTGGGGATGTCAATGGGAAATTTTGTGGTATCATGTGTATATGAATCTGTGTGTTTGTACAAGCAAGTATGTAATGCAAAGGAGGTTTAAGAAAAAGTTAAAGCAAGAACAGTGCATATCATTAATTTTCAATAAAACACTGACAAGATGAGAATATTTAGTTACCATATGTTGGATAACAGAAAAAAGGGCCATTACTTTGTAGGTAATTTTGTTGCTGACTCCTACACACCACTTCTTGCACTTAACCTGAGTTGACATATGCCCATTTCCAAGACCTAGAGAATAATCAGAAAAATCCTCAATCAGGTGTTCTACATGGGTGTATTTCCATGTAGATTTCCAAATCAAATTATGACATTCACTAGTTCAGAGATACGGATTTAAGCCAGTCAATGCCACTTGACTGCGGGGCCAAATAATAATGTTTTATCTTCTTTGATTTAGTACACGTTAGACATAAACTAAGGTACTGCTTGGTCAAGGTCAAACTGGCAACTGGGAGTATCTTTTCCTCCTCCCTCCCTCCTTCCTCTGAGGCTTAGATCTGAAACATTCAGAGTCTGAATGTGTTGGAGTGAGGGCTGTGGTCAGGCTTGCAAAAGAGTTGCATTTACTGTATCTCTGTCAGGGATCATTCAGTTAAGTTTGAATCTTGAGCTGGCAGGAGTCACACAGGTCATGCATATGTTCAGGTTGGGATCCATGTCAGCATGCCTAATAACTAGACTTAAATCAGCCAAGAGTGCGTATACTATCCACAGTATTCCAGTCAATTTTCTCTCCTAGTCTATTTTCCTGCACACTCATGCAAACTCACACAGTTTTATAGTGTGGAGGTCCCGTCCTTTTCTCTTATCTTTCAGTGTAATATCAAAGGTAAGTGTATCTTCAAAAGAGGAAAGTAGTATTTAAGGCCATTTTCTGCTCCACTGTCTGAAGACAGCATTAAAGAGGGGAATTCCTCTAACAGAAATATCTGCTTTTGAAAAGTTTCTGTTGATGAATAGCTCAATCTTTATGGAAAGGGATTCACATTCTAATAGGAGTATCAGTATTTGAAAAAACAAAAGTCTTTGCGTCTGTCAGTAAACTGACATAAAGAGACTGGGATGAAGATCTATGCATACAATTGTAAAAAACACCCCAATAATATACAGTATTATAGGAAAGGTGAATATGCAAAAACCAGAAATTCTGATTGCCACAGATGCATTTCAACAGACAGTGTCACAGACTGGTACAGACAAAGTGTTTCCTCAGATTCACCAATGTAGCTTTTCTGAACTGATTAATTACACCACTACAAAATAATGAATTTTGTTTTAAGATCTGCAACAACAACTCTAATTCTATGACTTACAGAGTCATTGCAGGAAATACAGTAACAGTCTTTCTCCTGCATGGTATTTATATTCCAGGTGTTGCTCTGTGGAAATATTTTTCCTGTCCCCACAACATTAGGCAATTATTAAGGACTGTGTCATTTTCCTGTGCAATTGAATTTTTGCTGTTGATAGTGAAAAGAGGACATTATTACATTCAAATTAATATGGACATGCAGTCTTTATTACTTCTCATCCAGTCCATTAAAACTAATTTTGTTTTTGGTTGCCTAAAGAGGGTTTTTTCTTTCTTCTATCATCTTCTTTGCCAGTGTTGTGAGACTCAGTTCTTACTGCTCCAAGTATAATTTTTTTAAAGTTCATAAAGGTTAAGTCTTATGAACCACGTTTGACTGGAAAGAGCTCTGACCAGGGGTCCTAGACAGAGGTACATCAGAGCTATAAGGATTTATCTTGATACAAAAGTGAACGAGTACATTGAAATTAAGCCAAATTGGTTTGTTTTGTTTGAGTTTTTTGTTGTGGGCTTTTAGGTCCCTTTGTTTTTAATGAGAACTTTGAATGTTCTTCCAGAATAAGAGAGATGGTTTTTCACTTCTGGGTCAATAATACATTTAACAACTCTAAAAATCAGATCAAATGTAGATGCTTATTCAGTTCAAAGCAGCTGCTTAGCTATTGGTAAAGTTTATTTTGCCTAAAAAGAATGATTTGAAAATTTATTAACCAGCTGAAGCTAACTAGATGCCCTCTGAAATAGATAAAGAGAGACAGACATTATAATTAATCCAAACAGTCTTAGACAGCTAACTTAGGCTAGAATGAATTGCCTACTGGAGGTGTCTATCTCTGTCCATTTACTTCAGATAAAGCATAGATGACTAATTTAATCTCCCAAAGTCACTTCTCTACAAGCTTGACTAGAGTTCAATAAAATGGACCTTTTCCTCAGTTCTGGTACAGGACTTGCACAGCAAACTAATTAAATATGTAACAACTTTGCTATATACACTTTCTAGCTATGGATCGATGCTAACCAAACTCCTACACCTAAATACCCTAGGTGTTTGAAAAACTTTGGGGAAGATTTAAAGCTTTGTAGCTTTATGGGTTGGTGTCTTTAAGCAAATAGCAAAGACACTTCTTTCACTACTGGGGTTCCTGCTCATGTGATTCTCATATTTCATTACTTTCACTGCACAGTCATGTCGGCTTCCCCTAGTAAAACTAATTCAGCAACCACCTCTTTATGTGGCCAGTCTTTTTTGATACATTCAAATTATTTCCTTTGATTAGATTTTTTTAATACTGGATCTCAGCAGCATACTTTCTCAGAAGCCCAGCTATTTGTCTGAAAAATAATGTGCCTTTTTCAAACATCTACCTTTGTCAAGATAAAAATATCCCACTTTCTATCCTGTATGTCACATCTCCTTATGAGGCTTCTAAGTAGTGGCTGTTTTCCTTTGTTGTTGATTTCAGAAGTTTAACAAAATTCTCGTGCAGTAGTCATAACAGAAACCCTTAAAAGTGACCTTCCTTCACAAACGTGTGCTTCCTGCTTTGCAGAGCATTCTGAAAATATGAACGTCTGCCTCCTGTTTTTAATTGTTAACTGATGCTTAATTTCCCTGGATACTTTTATCTAGCAAGTGCTTACTTCTATATAGTACAGAGTATTGAAGCCCTGTTCTGGAGGTCTTTCTCACAGCCAGATATTGAACTTCACAGATTAAAGCCAGTGCTCAAAACTCCTTCATTTTTTGTACTCCTCCCCCCACCTTTTACAGCGAGCAGAGACTCACATGCATCTGTTCTATCATCCACACAACTGGACTGCTTTTTTGTGTTGTTACTGCAGAGGGAGGCTCAAGGGGATAAAAAACGTGGTATATAGTGTGGTTTTGCTTGATTAGAAAATCCTTGCTCTTGAGCAGTATGAGGACCATGGGTGTATGGTGGAGAGTTGAACTAGATGCAGTCCTTTGAACGGGGAGGACTCAAACATTCACACAGAATCACAGAATCACTAAGGTTGCAAAGGATAGCTAGAATATGTGGTAAGAAAGAGATTTGCTTGACATCCAATGTTTTCAAAAGTAGGTCCCATGCTCATGTTCATACTTCTTTCATTGCAGGGAAACTCTTTGTCTTGCCTACCTTGAATGTTAAAATTATAAGTCTCCTTCATTACCGATTTTTTTCTCTTATTATGTATCAAAGTATTACAATATTATCAGAAAACATTGCATAATGTTATACGTCCCATGTTAAGTATGATGCAAAGAAGTGCTCTGTCCTAAAGACCTTACAGCCCAAGCTTGAGACAAGGGATGAGATTCACTAGGAGTCTTTCTGGACATGTTGGCATGTAATATCAGCAGCTTGAGAATCTATAGATTTTTTTTTAATTTTTAAATTTTCTTTTAACAAAACAGAGAGCACTGTTAAAAATAGTTTAGGAGCAAATGGCTTTTAAGCCCATTTCCTTAAACTAAGGGAGGTGCACAGTTACACAATTCATCACATTTCATATGTTTAATTTTAGATGTATAAAACTGACATCTCAGCTAGTCATAGTAAAGTTACTGAGATAAAAAAATATGGCATAATTGTCCTGATCTAATTTGATATCTAAATTAAAGTAATATGAAAAACTTACTTATTTTCTTTGACTTTCAAGAATCTGAAGTTGTGTGCAACAAATTCTATTTTGCATATGTACATAAGGTGATATACATTTTAGTTTTCCATATTTTCCAAAATCTGTTGATTTTCATAAGTTTTTTAATGAGGAACTCTCATTTTTACACTTTCATTTAACAGCTTATTTAAATATGACTTATAGATCAGCAGTTTTGATTTACCAAAAACACAGGGACAGAAGAATCACTCATGTCTGAGAAACTTGATGAAAAGAATCACATCTATAAATGACATAGGCCAATGACAGAAGTGTTCTGGCTAACTGAAGAAGTATTTGGCTGTATTTTGTATGCTAAGATGCAATAACTGTCCATGTGGTCACTCGAAACCTACCCAGTGTGAAGTAAAACAGGCAGAATGGAAATGTCTGGTTCAGTCATTTTTCATTTGTTCATGCCCAGTTCTTTTTGTTCAGGGGCCCATTATTCTGGAAATCCACAATAATTGTGCTGATTCTTTTCCTGTTGTTTAGTGTGTCCTGTTCCAAAATCTGTCTTAGTCAGTCATTCTTTCAATAATGTACAACCATGGTGTAAAAATAAAGTGCAAATACCTGAAAAGTCAAAAACTGCTCAGATCAAACAGTAAAAGGAACCTCATATGCTGCCTTTCTGTGTATCCCTGACTTTGGCACACTATTTTGTTAGAAAGGTTACATTTTATTAATCTATTTTAGCTGCGTTTTGAAAACAGTTGCCTGTAAATTCTTTACATCTGTATAAGAGAACATACCCTTCTGTGATGTTGATAAAATCTTTTTCTAACCACATTTTAATATATATTGATGGATCCAAAACAATCAGACTCTGCCTATTTATTTTGTTGTTGTTGCTGGGTTTTTTTTCCTATTTATTACTCAATCTAATGGAAATGTAAATGTACATAAAATAGTGACGAGATGTTTTAGTTCTCTCAGAAAATTTTGGGGCCCCCCCATTGTTGTTTGGTTATCAAATCTGTATAGGTTGTGCAGTACTGAAGAACTTTATAATTCCCAGTGGAAATTTTAAGGTCTGTCACCTCTCCAACCTCTTTTTATGGCAGACATGTATTCACATGAAAAATAGTTGAAAAAGATAAACGCATATATTTAATTTCACTAGGAAATACAGAATTCACTTGATGTTGTCTAATTATTTTTTAATACTTAAAAAAATAATTCAGTAGGGTTCTGAGTGGCTCAAAACTCTAATATTTGACATGCAGGTTTCTGTCTTCTTGAAATTTACATGAATTTTCTAATACATTATTGTGTTTAATTATTGAAATCTTAAGAAATGCCAACTATGATCAGAGTTCGACTCATAAAGCTGCTAAACAGGTTTCAGATGTTACATCTTGTTCAAACATTTACAGTTACATGTTACATATCACAGGTCATTTCTCTGCATGTATATGTACTACTACAGTATATTACAAGAAGCTTTATTATGAATCTGAATGAGTTCTGGTGTTCTGAATACTTGGGTCATATTATAAAGCAGGGTGTATGTTGGCTTTGCCTGACATGATGTGGGCCAGAACCAAATGACCCTGATAGTCTCTTACAGTCATGTGTTTCTAGGAAAAGATTTAATTTCTTCAAGTGAAAATAGGATTCTGTCATTAATTTGATGGAGCATAAATAGTCCACTAAACTTGAGTAAGATTTGCTTTGCTTTACCTAGCAAACTTGAAACCAGTCTGAAGTCATTTATCCGATGTTCGTTTAATGTCAATACACAAATGCTCCTGAGAGCAGGAATCAGATTGCAAGTTTTCTGTCACCTAGATGAGTGACCAAGCTATTGGACTAGAAATTCATGCACTCTAAAGATCTCTTGTTTGGTTATGAAAGTAGAAGATGGTAAGCTGCTTGGTCGAGGCTAATACTACATATTTCATTTCTTTTCAACACTTTCCCAGTAACATCCTCATAGAGAAGTCACTGAAGTATCACCCGGATGAGCAGACAGTGAGCTCATTTGAAAACTAGATGAGTGGCTATGCCCAAAGTGTGGTGATCAGTGGCACAAAGTCTAGCTGAAGGCCAGTAACTAGTGGTGTACCCCAGGGGTCAATTACTGGTCTGGATGATGGTGCAGGGTGTGCTTTCCAGCAAGCTGGCTGATGGTACGAAACTGGGAGGAGTGGGTGGTATGTCAGAGGGTTGTGTTGCCATCCAGAGGGACGTTGACAGGCTGGAGAAATGGGCTGACATGAACTCCATGAAGTTCATCAAGGAGAAGTGCAAAGTCCAGCACCTGGGAGGAATAAGCCCATGCACAAATATATGCTGGGGTCTCTGTGTTATAGCAGTAATGCTATACAAAAGATTTGAAAATTTCTCCATCTCTTTAAGAATCAGAGATATGAAATACTGCCATGTTGTTATGAGAAATGCTTTGAAATGAAGAAAAATCAGTAATTTTCTAGGTCATAACAGCTGTTTAACTTCTGTTGTGGTTTGCAAGCTTGGACTGACTCCTGAACCATTTGGGCAAATTTTAAAGAAGGGCAGAAGGGAACCAAAATCACAGATCATAGGCTTGATATAAGACAAAATACTATTTTTAGCTTCCTAGGAAAAGAAAGTGTCCAACAAAACCATTCTTAAAGCTAACCACAGATTAGGATTATGTGCATGAGTAACTACAACTAAGTTACTAAACATAGTGATCATCAGTGCATACTTACAACTGAAACAGAATTTAAATGTAATGCTTAAGGTCATTGTTCTGACTTTAGTAACTGACGTTTTAAAGAAAGTGAAGTGAAGAACCCCAGTGAAAAAGGATTTAGACTATCATATATTAATGGATAATAGGAAGCAAATGAGGACTGTGGATTTTCAGATAGCAGGAGCTATCTAGTGCCTAATAATGTATTAAGAAGCCAATGCTTCTAGTCATATTTAGTCTAAATCTAGATTCCTAAAACATCACATCTAAGAAAAAAATGGGAATTTGTAAAGTAATCATGCTTTTTCTGTGGAGGGCCACAAAGATAATCAGAGGACAGGAGCACCTCTCCTATGAGGACAGGCTGAGAGAGTTGGGCTTGTTCAGCCTGGAGAAGAGAAGGCTGCGGGGAGACCTGATTGCGGCCTTCCAGTACTTAAAGGGGGCCTATAGGAAAGATGGGGAGGGGCTCTTTGTCAGGGAGTCCAGTGATAGCATGAAGGGTAATGGTCTCAAGTTGAAAGAGGGCAGATTTAGATTAGATATGAAGAAGAAATTTTTCACTGTGAGGGTGGTGAGTCACTGGAACAGGCTGCCCAGAGAAGTTGTTGATGCCTCATCGCTGGAAGTGTTTAAGGCCGGGTTGGATAAGGTTATGGGCAACCTGAACTAGCGGAGGGTGTCCCTGCCCACGTCAGGGGGTTTGGAACTAGACAATCTTTAAGGTCCCTTCCAACCCAAACCATTCTATGATTCTATAATTCTATGATTTTTAATACCCTTTTTTTTTTTTTTTTTGTTATTTGAGGAGCAAAAATGTAATAATAAAATATTTTAATTAATTAGAGCAATTTAATAAAATGTTTTAATATAATTAATTTGTTGCATTGCCCTGGATAAGAGTAGAGATTTACTCATTCAAATATTACTTTGCTATAAATCACATCAGAGAATATGGATTAAATACAAACAAAAAATGAAAAAAAGTCCCGAGTCAGGATACATTTCTTCAGTCTTCTGCAGTATCCTGTCCAAAGTTTTTTTCATCTTCATATAAGTCTTCCACTAAAATGTAACTGGGATTAAAATTTTCTCCAGAACTAACTGCAAAATAGAGATATTTTCAGAAAACACTGAGTCCAAACAGAACATGCTTTAACTATATGATAAACCGGAGAACAAGCCACAAATAACAAACACAAATGTGTTTAAGAATTATAAGGCAAAGCAATAATATATCTTTCTCTCTAAAATTAGTGTTTCTCTTTAAAACAGCAAATTATGATCCTTTTTGTTTGAACTGTTGGGCTTGACTCTGGTATTAATTGGAAAAGGAAGAGAGGAGAGAAAGACACTGTCATTAATAGTTCTGTGTTTCTGCTTCATATAGACTACTGTCCTGGTTTCGGCCATGATGGAGCTAATTTTTTTTCCAGTAGCTACTGTGTTTTGGATTTAACATGTGAAGAATGTTGAAAATAAACTGTTGTTATTAGTTGCAGCTAAGCAGTCAAGGACATCTAGCTTCCCAAGTTTTGCTAATGCACAGAGACAAAAGACTTGTACTTAGGTAGTACAGTTGAACCAAACTGGCCAAAGAGAGTAGTCTATACCATAGACGTCATGCCTGGTATAAGTGGGGGTTGGCTGGTGGATCAGTTCTCTTCTTTTTTCCTTTTTTCATTCATTCAGACCTTTTAGTTAGTTCATTTGGCTGTTCCCTCGCTTGCTCTCTCTGGAACTTGCTGTCCTGGGGTAGCTGTGGGGGAATATCCCTGCTCCCTGACTGCTGCTCAGGATGGGCTGTATCAGTTGTTGGGTGGTAAGAAATTGTGCATTGTTCTTTTTATATATTATATTACCATTGTAGTTTATTTTTATTAATTCTGTTTCTGTGTTGTATTGCTGAACTGTTTTTATCTCAACCCATGAGTTTTCCTTTCTCTCCAATTCTCCTCCCCACTCCACTGAGGAAGGGACAGAGGGAGTGAGTGAGGTGCTCCATGGTATTTGGTTACCATCTGGGATTAAAGCACAAGTACATATCGATAGGATGAGCCACTGCCTGCTTCAGTGCTTGTAAGCAAAAGATGGAACAGTTTTATGTTATCCATGAAAACCATAAGCCTGTGTGACACTGCTGATTGATCTGCAGAAGGATCACATATGAAGTATTTGAAGGAGATCAACAAAAAATTGTTATAAATTCTCAGAACCCAAAGTGAAGATCTTAGAAGCCTGAGATTAGGGTGCATCTCAGGCACGCCCTGGCTATCTAAAAGTTAGACATCCAGTCCAAAATAGATGGTTAGGGTCTCTCAGGCATCTCCATTCAGCAGTTCCTCTTGTTGGCATCCGGAATTATTACAACTCTGTCTTTTAAGAATGAAGTATTTTTGAAACTTATGAAACCCAACAGATATTATTTTTAAATTAAATAATTTTAATAGAAAATCATATTGGATTTAGAACTATGCTATAGAATTGTCATCCTCAGATATTGTTCCCTAATTAATTTAGTCTGGGATAGGTACAAACAGCCTGTAGTTTATCATCTTTTATTGAAATAAGCAGATCGGTTACATAGTTCAGTAATTTCCAGTGTATATATTTTTGTTATTTTCTATTTTTTAAAAATTTCTTCTTATGTTTTTAACATGAATCTAAAGAGTTTTTAAGATTATATGTTAAATTGACTGCATTTTTTTAATATTATATGTCTCCTGGTTACTTAATTTTGACTATTCTGTGGGATCATCAGGCAAATCAGGCTTTTGTCTTCCTTTGTCACTCAACTAGGCATTTTTAGTAGGATCTATTGGTCTTTCTTTTTCTTGGGGTGTCTTTTATAGTTTCTTAACACTGCACTGCACCAATATTAGTCAGCTCAGAATGCTCTCTGTGAAACTCAAGGAAGTTATTCAGACACTTGTCTCCTCAGACTGTTTTTTTCAATGTGTTAATTTGCAGAAATGGGTTACTGGCTTCACTGATAATGATAGGATCAGAATAACCTGTTGCTGCTCTCACTGCATTGAGTGACAGATACCCCCCTGCAAAGGGCAAGTTTGCATGATTTTTTTTTTCTGAAGAATCAAGCTGTTAGCTCTGCTGCTAAATGCCTGTATCAGCAAAGAACTCTTAAAAAACAGAGAGTGTATTCTGTCTTTAATCCCCAGAATAGAGTACTTCCATCTATCAACAAGAAAAATGTGCTGTGTAAAACCTAGAGGTATCCTTGAAAGAACAAAAGATGTGGCTGTGGTTATTACTCTTGAATGAGTTTCAAATGTTTCTGTATCAAGAAAAGTCGAAGGTAAAGAATTCTAGAGAACTTAAAAGGTTGCCTTGCTAAAGTATTTGTGGGAGACAATGCCCTCTTTCAGATTAGCTGAAATGACAAGAGAAAGTCATTTACATTGAATTGACATACATCTGCACAGGTACAAAAAGTATACCAAATGGTTTGTTATCAGCCGAGCTATCAAATAAAATCAGTAAATGCTTTTCCGAGTATCTCATGTTCTTAGAACTGTGTTTATTTCAGAACAAAAGAAACATCTGCAATGATAATGCGAGGTTGTTGCCCTTCAGTCTTAGGTTACTTCTTTTAAGAAGCCTAGAAATATAAAAATATCTGTTTATAGTTAATGTACCATATAAGGAAAATTCTTCACCGATCATACTGAAATTGGCTGAAAGAAAGAGGAGACAATAGACAGGAGGACAACAGACAAATGAATAAAGACATGTAACATGGAGGCAAATGATTTCAAAGCAATAATCATGACATCTCTCATGGGCTGTGATACCAAAATCTGTCATAGAATAAGCTGCATTAATCATGGCCATTTACTGCTTGTTGAGTTCTGAAATTTTGCGTGATTCTGTAGATACCACAGTTCATAATCACTCAGAAGAGCATAGAGAACAATCTGTAAAACCATCTATTTTGAATGAACAATGTTTCAGGACACAGACAGACAATCATATATAATGATCCCAGTGATACTAGGGTGATAATTTTTCATTCTTATATACCACAGAATCAAATATTTACCTCATTATTAAA